>ML310416.1:174572-208324 GCA_005239505.1 Nicotiana paniculata
CCCTCTAGAACTCCCCCCCCCCCTCTCTCTCTGGGAAATGTCATAAAAATGGGCTCAAACTGGTCTAAAAGAGGTGTTTTATCGGAATAGGGTCGGGTTTAAAATAAGAAAAATGGATTCCCCGACACAGGTCTGCGGTCGCCTATGCGACCACATAACCGTTATGTTGTCCGCAAAGTGACCGTAAGAGAAGCTCCCAGAACTTGAATTTATCTGCCCAGGTTTGCGACCGCATACTTGTTCTGCAGTCGCATAATGCACTGCAGAACCCCCTTCGCAAAAACTCAAGAGAAATATGTGAAAAATATGAGGCTCGCATAGTGATTATGTGGTCGCATACCGCATAATTGACCGCAAAGATGACCTCAAAACTGGCCAATTTTTCTGCTTCACTCTGCGGCCAATATGCGGTCCGCAGAGTGATTATGCGGCTGCAAAATGGGCCGCAGAAATGCATTTTTCTGCAAAACATTTTCCTCTAACTTGGCACTACAAAATTTTTGGGTTTTAGTTAAAAATTTACGGGGCCTTACATCCTCCCCCACTTAAGATCATTCGTCCTCGAATGAGGATCAAGGTTCACTTAACAGCCCTTTATACAGTTTTAGTGTTTCACACCACATACCATAAACCCCAAATTTGGCTAACTCCCTAGGTTTCAAAAGATTTTGCCAGAGTTTCCTTTGTATCTAGACCTATCTACCTGCCATAGAGCCCCAGAAAAACATCCTAACATCATATGTGTGATCAAGTAACATAATTGAACACGAAACAACACCAATGGAGGCCTCATAAGAAACATAGAACTAGAAAGGAATGTCTTTTCATTACTGAACAAGTAGTACAAAAGTTATGGAAACAACTTTATAGAGCTACTACATGGCTATTCAAATAAATGAGGGTACTTCTTTTTTATTTCATCTTCGGCTTCCCATGTAGCTTCTTCAACTTGATGGTTTTTCCACAATACCTTCACAGAGGAAATTTCTTTGTTTCTCAACTTTCAGACTTGCCTATGAAGAATGGCAACCGAAATCTCTTTTTATGACAACTCTTCATTAACCTCGATGGTCTCAACCGGCACGATAGTGGACGAATCTCCAACTACCTTCTTCCATATAGATACATGAAATACCGGGTGCACTAATGACATCTCATGTGGTAGTTCAAGCTTGTACGCTACCTGACCTATCCTTTGAATGATTCTATACGGCCCGACATACCTCGGACTTAACTTCCCTCTCTTTACAAACTGCTTGATCCCCTTTATGGGAAATACCTTCAAGAACACTCAATCATCTTCTTTGAACTCTAAGTCTCTGCGACGAACATCTGAATAGGATTTTTGACGACTCTGAGCAGTTTTCAACCGCTCCTTTATGATCTTAACCTACTCCATACCTGATGCACAAGTTCTGGTCCTATTAGTTCGGCTTCTCCAAACTCGAACCACCCAATCGGCGATCTACATCTCCTACCATACAAGGCCTCAAAAGGAGCCATTTGAATACTGGCATGGAAGTTGTTGTTATAAGAAAATTCAATGAGCGGCAAATAATCATCCCATCTACCCTTGAAGTCAAACACAAGAATGCAACATGTCCTCAAGCGTCTGAATAGTCCATTCCGCTTTCCCGTCAGTCTGTGAAGGGAAAGTCGTGCTAAGATTTACCTGCGTACACAAACCTTGCTGAAATTTCCTCTAGAAATTAGCTGTGAATTGGGCCCCTCGATCGGAAATGATGGAAATTGGAGTGGCATGAAGTATAACTATTTCCTTGATATACAATTGAGCATATTGTTCCGCGATGTCGGTGGATTTGACTGGTAAGAAGTGTGTTGATTTCGTGAGTCGGTCTACGATTACCCAAATTGAGTCGAACATACGCGGAGTGCGCGGTAACCCTACCACAAAATCCATATTGATCATTTCCATTTCCACATTGGAATTTCTATACTTTGTGCCAACTCACCGGGCCTTTGATGCTCGGCCTTCACTTGCTGACAGTTTGAACATTTTTCCATAAATTCCTCCACACCCCTCTTCATGTCATTCCACCAGTAAAGTTCCTTGAGATCATGATACATTTTTTTAAAACCTAGGTGCACGGAATATCTAGAAGTATAAGCTTCTGTCATGATTCTTTCCCAAAGACCATCCACGTTTGGAACACACAGTCGCCCTTGGTACTTTAATGTACCTTTATCCAAGCCAAAAGAAAAAGTTGTAGTCTTATGTTTATGAATCCCCTCCTTTAGCTGCACCAACACTAGATCTATTGTTTCTCCTTTACTTCTGCCATAAGCGATGATTCTGCCCTATTTCGCAAAATTACTCCCCTTTTATTAGAGTCCGCAAGACGAACCCCTAAACTGGCCAACTGGTGAACCTCCCGGGCCAACGACCTTTGACATGCCTTCAAGTGAGCCAAACTACCCATAGATTTCCGACTAAGAGCATCCTCCACCACATTAGCTTTCCCTGGATGATACAAAATGTCGATTCATAATCCTTGAGCAATTCACACCACCTTCTTTGCCCCGAGTTCAATTCCTTCTGTTTGAAAATGTATTGAAGTCTCTTGTGGTCCGTGAATACATCTACATGGACCCCATACGAATAATGATGCAAAATAAAACCATTGCCGCAAGCTCTAAGTCATGAGTTGGATAGTTCTTTTCATGATTTGTAATTTGCCTTGAAGCATAAGTTATAACCTTACCATGTTGCATCAATACACACCCAAGACCGGTCCTTGAAGCATCACAATACAGCACAAACCCCTATGTACCCTCTGGCAGGGTCAATACCGGCGTCGTAGTCAATCTTGATTTCAATTCCTGGAAGATCCTTTCAAATGCATCGTACCACTGGAACTTAACCGCTTTCTTCTTCACTTTAGTATGGAGAGGTAAGAGTGGCAAACCCCTCCACGAACCTCCTATAATACCCAACCAAACCCAAGAAACTACGAATCTCTGTTGGAGTGGTAGGTCTAGGCCAATCCTTTACCGATGCAATCTTTTGAGGATCAACCTTAATTCCTTCTCCGGAGACGACATGACCCAGGAATGCAACAGATTCAAGCAAAAATTCACATTTTGCGAACATCACATACAACTGGTGCTGATGAAGAGTCTGCATACCTGTCCTTAGGTGGTCGGCGTGATCCTCCTAACTTCGTGAATATACAAGGATGTCATCAATGAATACTATCACAAAGGAGTCAAGAAACAGCTAAAAGACTCGATTCATAAGATCCATGAAACCTATCGGGGCATTTGTTAGCCCAAAAGACATTACCAAAAATTTGAAGTGCCTATACCGTGTTCTGAAAGTTGTTTTCAGAATATCCTGCTCCCTTATCTTCAATTGATGATACTCGGACTGCAAATTAATTTTGGAGAAGAACTTAGAACCTTGCAATTGATCAAACAAATCATCTATCCTTGGCAATGGATATTTATTTTTGATAGTGACTTTGTTGAGTTGTCGGTAGCCAATACACATCTGTAGCGATCTATCTTTCTTTCTGACAAAGAGAACTGGTGCTCCCCAAGGCGACACACTCCGTCGGATGAAATATTTATATAATGACCCGACCGGTCGTTTTGAGCTATAGCACATTGTTCAATGGTTCGAAGTCATGAGCAACCCCATTTCAGGTATTATAACTCGTGGGCATGGTCGGAGTTGAATTTCGGGGAGTTCGGAGTCAAATTGGAAACTAAATTCTCATTTCAGAAGCCTTAAGTTGGAGAAATTGACTAAGATTGGAATTTTGAGTAAACGACCGCCGAATCAGAATTTGAAGGTTCCTGCAGGTTTGTATGATGATTTCGGACTTGGGCGTATGTCCGGATCGGGCTTTGGATAACCCGGGAGCGTTTCGGCGTATATTGTGGAAGTCAGCATTTTGAAGAAATTTCTGAAGTTAGGCTTGAAGTGCATTGAGGTGTTATTGATGTCCGTTTGGGATTCCGATCCTGGGAATAGCTCTGTATGGCGATTCTGGAGTTGGGAGCACGATCAGAAGTGAATTCGGATGTCTGTAGGTTATTTTGAAGTTATTTGGCTAAAGATAGAAATTTGAAGGTCTTTGAGAAATCCGATCGGAAGTGGAAATTTTGATATCGAGGTCTGAATGTGATTTCACAAGTTGGAGAAGGTCCGTAATGTTGAATGTGACTTGTGTGCAAAAATTGGGGTCAATCGAACGTGATTTGATAGGTTTCGGCGTCGGAGGTGGAAGTTTGAAATTTCTAAGTTCATAAAGATTGAATTGAGTTCCGATCCATTGTTTCAATGTTATTTGATTTGATTTGAGGCCTCGAGAAGGTCCACATTATGTTTTGGAACAGGTTGGTGTGATTGGATGGGGTCCCGGGGACCCGGGTGGATTCCAGGTGGTTAACGGATCAAATTGGAATTTAGAAGAGGAACTGGAGCTGCTGGTGTCTGGTACGACCGCACCTGCGAGGCTTTGGTCGCAGATGCGGAGCCGCAGGTGAGGCTTTGGCGCCGGAGGTGCGAGATTTTGTTGGCTTGGCTGGGAGCGCAGGTGCAATGCAATTTCCCCACCTGCGAAAGAGCAAATGCGGACAATGGGGCGCAAGTGCGGGTCCGGGCTGGAGCTGAGGAAGCCGCAGGTGATGGAGTTTGGGTGCACCTGCGGGAGCGCAGGTGTGAAGTTTGGATCGCATGTGCGGAAATGAGGCCTGGGCAGAATGTTTTACAACAAGAATTTCGCCATTTCTTCTCCTATTTTATTTTGGCATGGGCGATTGTGGGGAGCTTCAAGGAGGGATTTTCGTCATGGATCACAAGGAAAGTTATTCCAACTCATTTTAAGTTAAATGCATGGTCTAGGTAAGGATTTGAGTATGGACATTGTGAGAATTATGGAATTTTGAAGAAAAACCTAGAATTTGGTATTTTTGAATATTGACCACGAAATTGAGCATGAAATTTGAGTAAATTGTATATTTGAGCTAGTAAAGCTACGGGTAGAGTTTGTTTTCGAGAAATTTCAGAATCCGGGCACGTGGGCCCGAGGGAATTCTGGTCAATTCCTTGAGCGGAGTTGGGAATTTATATAATATGAATTGTTGCAAATATTAAAGTATATTTTCATTGGTTTGTCGTTATTTGGATAGTTTTGAGGCGTTGTGCATCCATTGGAGTCGTCGGAAGGGCTTGGAAGCCGGTTATGGAGTTTCGGAGCGAGGTAAGTCTCCTTTCTAACCTTGTAAGAGGGAATTGTTCCCTTAGGTGATTTAAATGACTCTGTGCTAATGTTTGTGGGGGCTACCTACGTACAAAGTGACGAGAGTCTGTACGTAGCGGATATTAATATTATGTCCGGGTAGTTAGGCCTACACCATGCCTTGTGTTTTTCCTTGAAATGAACTATATGCTTTATGAATTTATGTCACATGCGGCTTTGTTTCCCTGAGATCATGGAATTTGAGAATTGAAAGGAATTGTTCGCTGGAAAATAAATTTATGAAGAATATTGTGTGTGCATGCGAGCGCTTCGCAATTTACATTCCGCGAGCAGAGTGTTATTTGCCCCACTCTAATAGGAGCGGGTCGTACGCCACGGCGAGATTGAATTATGTAATTATGGTTCAGGTCGTTCGACCCTCGGCAGTGCACAAATATGATTATTATGATGGCTCAGGCCGGTTGTCCTTATTCCGTATGCGCATGTTAAATTGTTAATGTTTTCATGGATTTTGAAGTGACAAGATATTTGGGGTAAAATGAAGTAGTAATTGTTTATTTACTTCCACTATTTATTTGAATTGCAGTTATCTTTAATGTTTATTGTTTTTATCATCCTCGTATGCCTATTACTGATATCATATCTTGTTAAATTATTTTGTTGGACCTTAGTGAGTGTCAATTCGACCACTCGTCACTACCTCTTCGAGGTTAGGCGGGATACTTACTGAGTACACGTTGTTTTCGTACTCATGCTACACTTGCTGTGCATTTTGTTGCACTGGTACCTTCATAGCAATATGGCTGACTTGGAGACTTAAACGAGCTGCATCACTCGGAGACGTCCCGCAGTCGGCGGAGTCTTCCTCTATGTATTGTATTTTCATTTTATTCCTTGTCCAATTTGTATTTCGGACAAGCTTTGTAGAATTTGTAATTTTTTTAGAAAATGCTCATGTACTCGTGTCATCGGGTTTTGGGATGTGTTTGGGATTTAATTTAATAAATTGAATGGTTTACTTGTCGTAATTATTTAATAAATATTTATTCGCTTATTGGGTTGTAAGTGAAAGGTAACGATTTTGAAAATATTAAAACAGGAATTTATTTCAGTTATTAAATGATTGGCTTGCCTGAAAGTGGTGTCCGGCGCCATCACGACCTTACAGATTTTGGGTCGTGACAACGTGGTATCAGAGCCCTAGGTTCTCGTAGGTCTCACGAGTCATGAGCGAGTTTAGTAGAGTCTTGCGGATCGGTACGGAGACGTCTGTACTTATCTTCGAGAGGCTACAGGGCTGTTAGGAGTACTTCCCTTCTTGATTCCTCAATCGTTCGATTCGATTCCTTTGAGGCTTATGCCTATGTTTCTTCCTACCCTATATTATACGTTGCGAAGCGATGAATCGGTAATTTGACGAATTGAAATGGTGATATGGATATGGTGCGAGATGTTTTCCATATGTAGTGGGCCGGGGATGTTGTTGCTGCCCTGTAGAAGAATATTATGTTGTTTCAGCCAGCAGCTGTGATTCTGAGAACTTTGAGATTATGCTTAGGTTGTGATGATGCTTAAGATTGGTTATCGCGCGATGTCGATATGATGATAGAATACTTGCCATATGTTGGGGTGATGAATGGCTTGAAGGAAGGTCTCCTCAGAGGGTGATTTTGAGATTTTAGTATTTTAGTTCCGGCGGAGGAAATGCATTTGGATTATAAATGGTCAGATTTTGGATTGATAAAGTCGTAAGACTTGGTGTTATCAAGCGAGGTGAAGTTTTCATCTGTGATGTGGTATCACTGTTTTGGTCGAATAGAATGTGTTAAGTTCGCTGGTGTTATATCTCTACGGTTGCATTGGGTCGGAGTGTTGTGAATTAGTATTGAAGAAGAAGTTGTCAGAGATCATGGTGTGTGGTGGTTCAGAAGTGAATAGTTATTTCTAATGAAGATAGCTCGAGAAAGATGATCTTCAGAGAGTTTGAAGTCGAGGTGATCTGCTGGTGTAAGAGATGTAGAGGAATATATTGAATTAGACAGCATACGACGAAGGAAGACCTGTGAGAAGTGTCAGGCGGCGGCTAAATTTCTAAAAGGCCAAGCGTAAGGAAAGGAGGTCAGGTAGTGCCTAAAGGAATGGGTTTAACCAAATTGGGAGAACGACAGCATAGTGGTGAATTAGGGGATACTGTAGCGCATTTAGTAGATGCCCATGAGGAGCGGACGGACTGGTAAAGTTGGTGAATGAGAACATGCTTAGGATGGGATATTGATTTTGTAGAGGGTGTGCAGTACGGCGTCGTTGGAAGGTGTCAGTTGGTGATTTCCATAGGTGGGTTATCTCCTATGAGTAGGTTAGCGGTTGTGTGGTTGGCAAGTTTCCGTGAGGGATTCTAGTAGCTATTTGGTAAGAGGCAGAATGTGTGATGATGCTAGAGAATTTGAGTATTTAGGGAGTGCTAGCAAGAGAATTTGGAAGAATTGGACGGATTGGTTGAGCAAGATCATGTTAAAAAAGGGGAAAAGATCTCAACAGGATCTAGAGTGGCGCAACGAGTAGCTTCGGGCTAAGTGGGGGAGTCCCACCACCTACAGTTGGGTTGTAGGATTGTGTTCCCATAGGGTTGCGGATTGTTGGCGTGTTGCCAAGTTATTATAGCTAAGGGAAAGGAGTAAAATGGTGATTGTGCATGGGATTTGATGAATGTGTGCAAAAGTTGGCCCTGTTGGACCAGGGTTAGGCTTTGAAAGATTAAGAATATATGCTTAAGGCATAGGCGAGTTGTAAGGGTAGTGACTCAGTCACGTACTTCATTGAGAGGATTTTCATGTGCTAGAAGAGCCTAGGAGGTTATTGTGTTCAGGGCCAGTGTGAGTGGGTGACTCTCAGCAGCAGTCATAGTAAATTTGAAGGTTAAGAACGTGGTGTTGAAGGGTTAAAGGCAGCAGTATGATTAAGAATTGAGCTTTTGCAGCGTACTTTTAGAGAGAGGGAAAATGGTTGGAGTGCTCTATGTTATTTTCAGCATGCATGATAGTATTGGAGGAGTGAGAGAGATAAACTCCGGGTTGTAGAAAGATTATCAGGAGGGTATGAGACGGGTTGCGGTATTTAGGCAACATGGTCTCGTGAATCAAGGTCACTCGGGATGAGTGAGGGTTGATTTTGCTATGAGTTGAAGGAAGTTACTGTTATTCCTGATGCAATTGAAGATGATTAAAAGAATATAGAGTGGTTAGCCATTGTTGAAATGGCATACTTACTGCAGTGATCAGTTCCTTCGGTGTGATTGAGTTATGTGTATGGTTTGTGCAGATGTGTGTGGGGCTTCTCGACCGTCGTAATTGATTTTATTTGGAAGCATTCAAGTGCTATGTCTTGAAGGTGTAGGCGGGTCCCGGAAGGTTTATGGTGGTATAGACCACTACCTAAGGATTTGCATGTTGGGTGATTGTGATAATTCACGTGTGTGTCTTTATGGTTCTCTTGAATTTATGTAAGTAAGAAGGTTTTTATGTGATGAAGTGTTCACCCTAATAATGGTTCAGGAGTTATGATGGAATTCTTGCGCTATTTCATATTGGCATGTCAGGTGCAGTGAGCAGTAGGGAACTGGAAGTAAGGATCGAGATTGCGGCTCGGTGTTAACAGGGAAGTCATGATCTTGGATGAGCGAAGAAAAAAGGACTTGAATGTTAGAGTAAGCTGGTATTGTCTTCAGTGTCACCTGACATCGGCGTTTGATGAAAAAGGCTTTGTATCCTGGTCATGGGTTCTTGATGTGTTGCAGTATTAGTGTGGTCGGTGTTATGGATGTGCAGACTTGTTACCTGGTGTGGAAGGTCGTGGGAGCGTAACCACGAGAAGATTGTATAAGTGTGACATGTAGTCATCTGATTGGTTGAAGATTTAGGACAAGTATAAGGAAGAGCAATATTGCTTATTTGAACATTTATGCCAGGAAGGCGTTCGGTTCAGTTGGTTGCGGATTGTGGGGTGTTTGTCCCGGCTATGATGGTTGTTCTTGTGTATTATGAGAGGAAGTGGGTTATTATAGACCCAGGTCAAGCTATTAGCCTAGTTCAGTGCAAGCAGAATCGACTTGAAGTGTGTGAATGGATTAAACCAAGATTATGGGCTTCATGTGATTTAGATGTGTTCATTTCAGTATAGCGCTCCTCAAAGAGGGGTGCTGGAATATCAGATGTTGTTCCGTCTTCTTCCAATTCATGTAATGTTGTGATTGTGACGTGTGAGTTGTGAAACGGCTTGATAGATCCCTATGTGTTGAGTCTCCATGTAGTGATGATGTTATGCGAGCAAGAGAGCGCTTGAGCTTCAGAGTATATATATCGCACCTCAATTGTGCTTAAGTTTTGTAGCATATGGATTTATAAGTCTCCCCAGGATGGTATTGTGCACTTAGCGTGCTTGTGACCGATGTTCGATATTTGTGGTAGTGAGCAATTTAGCTCGGGGTGTGTCTTCTTACGTGAATTATATGTTATTTGGATCTGGTGGCACGCTGCCACGGGCATGTTATTTGGATCAGGTGGCATGCCGCCACGGGCCTATTATTTGGATCGGGTTGCGTGCCGCAACAGTGTGATGTTGAGTACGGTACCCTATATCTATTTTCTGTGTTTTTCGTTCTATTTTATGAGAAGAGTTCATAATAAGTTGCGTGAGTTGAGTAGTCTTTTCTGAGTCATTTCTTTATGTATCATGTTCGAGTTATGACCTATTGGTGCGTTGTGGAGTCATGTGAGACTGTTGGTCATGATTGGGGTGATTTGTTGTCTGAGAAGTTCATACTAGGTGAAACGAGATTTTGGATTAGGGATCTAGTGCGATAAGATTATGTGAAATACATTGAAGGACCATTTCCCTTATTGGTTTGTAATGAGATGGTGGTCTTAGTCAACAGCAAGGATTCAATGTTTGGTTAACTCTGCAATTGGTTAGAAATTTCTATACATCTCCTCCGTTGTGGTGGTATCGCCAGCATTATAGCAGGATGTATATATATATATATCATAAGGTGCACTGGGAGCATTAGAATCATGAAATTTTGGCTATTAAGGTTCAGTGAGTGTCATTATGGTCAGATGATGAGTTATGCGGTGCATGGTGCTAATTCAGCAAAGGAATGATGTCATGTTATGGTATATCGTGTGGTAGTTGATACGGTGTTTATATATTGGAACTAGGCCTGGCCGAAAATTTCAGGTATTGTAATTGGGTTTTGAGGAGATTGTATGGATAAAGGAGGATGTCTTCAGGTTTGATCAAGCCTATGTGCTCCACTAGGTTGTGGTAGCACGGGAGGGTGCTCGAGGTGTTAAGCAGTTATTTCAGATAACTCCAGAGGAGTTCCTAGCAAGTTCGAGGAGGAACGTCTGTTTAAGTAAGGGAGAATGTAACGACCCTGTCACGCCCCAAAACCGAGGGACGAGATCGGCGCCTAACCGGATGATCCCGGTCAAGCGGACCTGGATTGCCTTTCCTGCCCAACTAGTTACCCCGTGTTTATGATATATAATATTCCATATGAAATAGCAAAATTAAATTAAAGCATGGACTTACAATTTAATTTCATTTCTCCTTTTAATATTTTAGCATTTGATAATCCCAAAAGCTAAAAGTTGCATGCAACATTTCTAATTCAGTCCACGATTACGAGTAAATACAACTACTGCCCAAAATATATATATATACAACCCACATAGTGTCTACAGAGCCTCTATTAATGCTAGGAGTTTACATAGATTTACCGGCGACAAGGCCCTGGCTATACCTTTAAAGACACAACATATACAAGAGAAGATGATATAGACTACACACGGCCCCGAGAGGACATGGGGCTCACCAGAACTGCTGAAAGGATGAAGAAGAGGCACCACTATTGGCGGTCGGAACTACCTGTTATAGAACCACCTACATCCATGTAAAAGATGTAGCGCCCCCGGAAAAAGGGACATTAGTACCATTGAATAGTACTAGTATGTATGAACAAGCTTCATTCTAAGTAGAATCAAACAGTACACAAATAGTGTTCGGTCAGGGAAACCAAAAAAATACCACACAGAAATACAGAAAATCACAAATGAAGGTTTCACAGTTACTCATTTCAATTTTTCATCTATTGTGGCGCGCAACCCGATCCTACTGTACAATCACATCTCACCCTTATTGCCTCTAAACCATTATTACTTCGTGTTGTGGCGTGCAACTCAATCCCACCGTACAATCACATTTCACCCTTATTACCTCCCCACCCATATTACTTCGTGTTGAAGCGCGCAACCCGATCCCACAGTATAAACACATTTCACAACAACAACCACCAACAATTAAATCACAAGGATCTTCATCATGAAGAACATAAGTTCATATCAACCAATAACTATGTGAAATCAAGGCACAATGATCCTTACCAATCAGTAATTCATATATGGTGTTTCCACAATCATTTAACTCAATAAATCAGTCCATATTTACTTTCATCATTTTCTACACAGCCTTTATCACTTTGATACGTTCAACAATGTAATTAGTAGAAACATCAACCAACAATTCAATCACAAAGATTCTCATCATCAAGGATATTCATTCGTAACAACCAAGTAACCATATGAAATCAAGGCCACATAAATCTTAATCAAACAGTGAGTCATATACGGTATGCCATCAACATATAGCTCAATTAGTTTATCCACGTTTCCTATCCATTATTTACTACACAGCATTTAGCACTTAGATACATTCAACAATTGGATTCGTTATCATTTCTTTCGTTCGGTAGTACATCCTTGCATACTGATGTATTCAACAGTTAACGAGCTGTGCACATGATAGAATAAGCACAAGGAATCACCCTTTTCACAATCTTATATAGCATGGTGGCATGGCACTCAACTAGGACAATCAGAGAATTTAATATTACGTCTCAACACATTAGAACAATCAATTCACATATGCTCAAGCAAGAAACTCATACCAAATGCTCGGACACCAACAAGGTGACTCTACAAAGATTAAAGTTAGCCATACATACCTCGAGTCAGAATTTCCCTTTAATTTCTATTCTCAAACCACCGGACCTTCTATCGCCTTCCATCTAATTTACAAGATGACATGTTTAAACTTAGAATTAGGGATCATGAACTCATTTGGGCATTTTATCAAATACTATGTGATCCCTTAGATTAATAAACCCTTTTTAGTGAAATATTACTCTAACTTGCTTCCCTTTACTAGGTTATGGTAAGTTAATCACATGAATGGCCTATTTCAAACCCAATATTACATTTTTGATCTAATAATCTCAAATATAACATATTAGAAGTAGGACTTTCCTGGAAGATAGTGAGCTAGAGATTAGCAAGCTTGATTCTTGAGGATTTGTGCAAGATTGATTCTTAAGAGGCTAGGTTCCCTCTTTCTCTCTCTAAAATGCTCTCACCTCTATCTAGATTAAGTTTAAAAATAGTCCCAAATTAAGCCTCAAAGCTTATTTATCAAAGTAGGTTCGGATATGAAAAGTTCCAAAAATGACCCCCGAAGTCAATTATGGTATAGCATAATCAACTGTGCTATAGAATAATCAACATGTGGGAAGCATTCTTGCAGCATAATCATTATGCTATAGCATAATCAACTATGCTATAGCATAATCAACATGCGATAGCATAATGATTTTGCCCGATTCTGCCCCATTATGTGACACAAATGCGGTCCGCATAGTCGTTTCGCGATCGCAAAAATGGTCGCAGATCGAGCCTTTGGTAATTTGATCATAACTTTGTGTAGGAATGTCCAAATGACAAACGATTTGAAGAGTTGTAAACTAGACTCAAAGAACTTTCATTTGATAGGTTATTAGTCACATAATACCTTATATATAATTAGATATGCTTGTTCAAAGTGTGGACTGATGAAAATACCTTTGGAATTTTTAGCCTGTTATGAAACTTTCCCATTTGGCTTAGACTTAGGCTTCCCCTTGGACCTCACATAACTTATTATATGACTCATACAATTAGTCACCACATCAAATTTATTTACATCATATTTAAATCACATATAATATTTAATTAGTCTACCTAGCACCCCGGAATCCTATATTGCTTAGCAAAATTTTCCGGGGCTTTTCATTCTCCCACGCTTAGGATCATTCGTCCTCGAATGAGAGGTAGATCTTGAACCAAATACCTAACATAAAATATCTCTTTTATATCCTACCTCAAGTCCCTAAATTTTGACTAACTCCCAAATGTGTTTAGAAATTTCGGCAGCATCTCCTTTGTAACTAGGCCTATCCACCTGTCAGAGAACCACCAAAACCATCTTAAAAACTAATCAATAACTCGACAAAGAACCACAATGTATATGCCCCTAACACTAAGCTCAGCATCAAAACAACTACATTACCCTAATGACACCTGAACATGGACTGCACATTTTTAGATCATAACACCTACAAGGTACCTTTCAAGTCAAAACTAATTGATATACAATCAAGAAAAAATATTTCCCTTCCACGACACTTTCGGCCTTCAAGGTGGCCTCCTCGACTTACAAGATTTTCCATAACACATTCGCGGAAACAATCCCAACCCCTAAACATACCTAATAAGGATGATATCTAGATACCTCGCATAAGCTAACTACCCATTAACTTCACCTTCAATAATCTACACCAAAATGATACACAAAGGATCTTCTAACTACCTTATTTGACATAGATATATGAAAACACAAATACATGAGAAACATCATACCCCTAGTGAAACCTAATTGTAAATGCGCTTATACCCTTAATTATCAATTCACATAACATCTACCGAGGAAAATTTTAAGAATAATCGGTTCACCCTCCTGAATTCTAAATCTCTATGCGAGCACCAAAACTAAACTCGTAGTGACCATCACGATTACTGTAAGATGTGCTATAATAAATTGACCATAAAATTACCTACTGAATATGTGTGATCACAGGGTGACTTTGACACGTTTGAACATTCAATACCAAATAAATCTAATACAATAAAGAGAAACGGACTTCAAGATTGGGCTAGAATTACTCAAGAACCCATTAATGTGCTGAGTGGAGTATTTCATGAGGTTATATGCTAAGAGACACGAGGATTTCTATTAATGAGGCTGACATGGTTTAATCTAGGTGACTACATCAATTATCAGATAAATGAAGCATAGTGGTGACTAGTATTCTTAGATGAGGTGGATACCATGTACGTGTACTTGAGATTCTAAAGAAGTGATCAAGTGTGATACACCAGTTGTGTCCCTGAGTGTAAGGCAAGTAGTTGAGCTCAAATGGTAAGACTCTGGCAACATGGGTGTGATTGAGGCTGCAAATGAAATACGTGGAATTTGATTTCACTCCTAGCAATAAGCGGCACAAGGAGTATATGCCACAAGCGCATGATGATGGAAAAGAAGTCATCTACTTATGGGATTATCATAATTCGAACAATCTAACCCTTCCTAAGGCGGTGGAATGCCAGAGGTAGAAAAAATTCCCCATACATGACAACGACGTTGTCAATGATCCTACAAGCCGGGTGAGCAGGAAGCCACATAACCTCATCAAATCCGACCCATTTAAGACTTTTGAAAAGGAGACACACTTTGGTTTGAAATCATGGAAATTTAAGCTTGAACTTTAAGGAGAATCATTACTTTTGTAACCCATGAGACAAGCCCTCATAGCCCTAGAAAATCGTCAACAATGTCGAGAAAGTACTTAAAATCATTACGAGTTAGTGTAAAATAAGGCCTCGAAGTGACCATATGAATAATTATGAAAGGGTGAGAATTCTTAATGCACTTATCGGAGAAGAGTAACCTGAGTTATCTAGTCACATGGACAAGCAAAGCCGGTGGATGATTGTTTAGGAGAAAATCTCACAAGGAGTGCGAGCAATATCTTTTTATCCTAACAGAAGGAACATACCCCGAACCTTGATGCCATAAGGCATAAAGTTAGATTCACAAGGAGAGTTACCAGATGAAAATAGATAGTAAGGCAGCACAACTAAGAGCATCATTTAGAATCAACAAGCTTAAACAGAGTTGAAGACATTAGAAGTCTGTAGTAAAGGAGAAATTTGCCCACTCTCAGGGCGTTTGTAGGGTACAAAAAAGTGAGGTTAATTAAATCAGATCATATAGTTGGATATCTATTCGAGAAGTTGAGATACTATAGCATTGGTGATTACGGGTAAACAACACATGATGCACGGCAAATGAAAGGAAAGCGAGAGAGCTTATAAAAGTGACCTTTACATTGCAACTGCTAGGAAGGGTGGTAATATAAGGGATCACATGAAGCTAAAAAAAATTTGAAAGAAGATATATGTATGTATTCACATGATGTATAGCTCGAGAATTCAAAAATCCAACTATGGCTAGCTACTCTACTTCACAATGAAGCTCCACAACACCCTTCTACTAAACCCTTGATGAACTTGAAGTGAAGTGGGAATCCATGTAATTTGTTGTATTTATTAATCCATTGACCAGATATCTAGAAGTATTTTAAAATTAGAGCTACTCTTTCTGGTTCAGAGTTCAATCTTTAAGGATAGTGCTTCTAAGGGACTAGGATTGAGAAGGGATAGTATAACCGATAGTCAATGAAGCAGGCTCGTAGTTAAAGTAAGAGGATGGGTTGACTTGCCCCCGCCACCTATAATCCCATATCCTTATTTAGTTATGTCAGAATACTGAAAACTCCAGTAATATCAGAGGACCGAAAACTAGTTAGCTAGAAAATAAAGGTATTGTTACATCTATCTCATTTTTCTGGATTCAGCGGAATTGGTACAGAATTAGGGTGGATCACCATTGATAAAAGAAATTGTATTTCTAGATACCAAGGGCACAATTATGCTATTCCTTCATCCCTTGAGATTGGAACTGAGGAATGGATCAACAACTAGGGGAAGGCCAGGTATGTCAGAGTAGCTAATCAAAAAAAGAACTTAAGCTTTTAAGAGTAACTCAATAGCTTCATGGCTAGTAGAGCCACTACAAACATCAAAAAAATCAGCTGGATTCGTAGAAACATGTAGAAATTAACATATAACGACACTTAAACAAGTATTATGCAATCCAAAGCAGGAGCGAAAATGCTCATCTTCCTTATAACCAAAAGAAGAACAACCTTCAAGAATAAGATGAGCAACAAGAATAAGTAGCACGATCCAGCTACATGGAGGATCAACAGTCCCTAGTTTCGATGGAGATTTTAATAGTGTTTAAGTAATTGAGCATATCAAATTAAAAAAATAACCCGTCGGGGAAAGAGGGAGATTCTCTCCAAACAAACAAAAATCTTGCCGATTCCGACCACTAGGCCAAAATGAAAGTGTCAACAAAGATAGAGCGAGGGCACTACCATACTAGAGATGATGATGGCACAAGGCAAGATCTTCACTATGACACTATGTCAACATTCAGATGATGCAAAAACTTGAAGAAAAATGGCCTAGGATTTTGAATAGAGAAGAATAATTGGTTGAGAGAAAATATCCTTTTATTTTGTGCGAAAATATTAGAATTGTCCATCCATTCATTCGGGAAGAAATTCTTCGGGTATAGTCCCTTGTTAGAGCTTAGAAAGGCGTGTTGGAAATGGTAATTCTATAGCTACAACTCAACTCAAGGACATGCTTATAGAGCTCGATGTCCTAAGAGATTGCATATAAGAAAATTCGCGGTGGGGTGGATTCACGAAATATTGGATCTCGCTCAAAGAGTAAGTGCATGCAATGTTTTGTGACTCAACATTTATTAAGACCATGCCTATGAAAATTCTTCAATATGGATGTACATATACAAAAAGAATATTTTGGTTGTGCTAAGGAGTGACCTACTTGGTGACTTTAGGTTTATGGCAATAGCTGAATCGATGCCCCTCGACTCCACATCCCTAGCGTACGTTGGTAACATACCGATATACTATAGGATTTGGTGGTGCAGTGACATCAATATGGACAAGGGCACTGCCCTCTTAGCGATAGGGTCTACCAACCCCTCCACAACTCAATACACTCTCCTAACAAGTCCTTGGGAAATCCCTTCGGACTAAATGGTGGGATCAATCCCTCCTCATGGCTTCAAAAACACAGATTATGGTATCACGATTACTCATTTTGAGAGTAAGGTTTGGAGAGAAAACTAACTCCCTAACCTGAGCTCTATCGCACGATTGGAGTGGCAAAGAAGGGTGAAATTCCTAAATGTCCATGTAGCCCCCTAATTATAGATATGGTCGACAACACACCGATAAGAAGGGCTCTACTAGACACGGCTCCGAGACATCCTAGGACACTTTAAAACCTTAGGCTCTGGTACCAAGTTTGTCACACCCCAAAGCCGAGGGACGAGTTCGGCGCCTAACCGGATGATCCCGGTCAAGCGGACCTGGATTGCCTTTCCTGCCCAACGCGTTACCCCGTGTTTATGATATACAATATTCCATATGAAATAGCAAATTAAATCAAAGCATGGACTTACAACTTAAGTTCATTTCTCCTTTTAAAATTTTATCATTTGATAATCCCAAAAGATAAAAGCTACATGCAACATTTCTGATTCAGTCCACGATTACGAGTAAATAAAACTACTGCCCAAAATATATATATACAACCCACATAGTGTCTACGGAGCCTCCAAGAATACTAGGAGTTTACATAGATTTGCCAGCGACAAGGCTCCGGCTATACCGTTAAAGACACAACATATACGAAAGAAGATAATATAGACTACACACGGCCCCGAGAGGAAATGGGGCTCACCAGAACTGCTGAAAGGATGAAGAGGAGGCACCACTATCGGCGGTCGGAACTACCTGCTATAGAACAACCTACATCCATGTAAAAGATGTAGCGCCCCCGGCAAAAGGGACGTTAGTACCATTGAATAGTACTAGTATGTATGAACAAGCTCCATTCTAAGTAGAATCAAAGAGTACACGAATGGAGGACAGTCAGCGAAACAAATACCACACAGAAATACAGAAAATCACAAATGAAGGTTTCACAATTACTCATTTCAATTTTTCATCTGTTGCGGCGCGCAACCAGATCCCACCGTACAATCACATCTCACCTTTATTGCCTCTCCGCCCTTATTACTTCGTGTTGCAGCGCGCAACCCGCTCCTACCGTAAAATCACATTTCACCGTTATTACCTCTCCACCCTTATTACTTCGTGTTGCAGCGCGCAACCCGATCCCACCGAACAATCACATTTCACAGCAACAACCACCAAGAATTAAATCGCAAGGATCTTCATCATGAAGAACATAAGTTCATATCAACCAATATCTATGTGAAATCAAGGCACAATGATCCTTACCAATCAGTAATTCATATATGGTGTTTCCACAATCATTTAACTCAATAAAATCAGTCCATATTTACTTTCATCATTTGCTACACAGCCTTTAGCACTTTGATACGTTCAACAATGTAATTAATAGCAACATCAACCAGAAATTCAATCACAAAGATTCGCATCATGAAGGATATTCATTCGTAACAACCAAGTAACCATATGAAATCAAGGCCACATAAATATTTATCAAACAGTGAGTCATATACGGTATGTCATCAACATATAGCTCAATTGGTTTATCAAGTTTTCCTTTCCATTACTTACTGCACAGCATTTAGCACTTAGATACATTCAACAATTGGATTCGTTATCATTTTTTTCATTCTGTAGTACATCCTTGCATACCGATGTATTCAACAGTTAACGAGCTTTGCACATGATAGAGTAAGTACAAGGAATCGCCTTTTTCACAATCTCATATAGCATGGTGGAATGGCACTCAACTAGGAAAATCAGAGAATAGAATCTTACATCTCAACAAATTAGAAAAATCAATTCACATATGCTCAAGCAAGAAACTTATGCCAAATGCTCGGACACCAACAAGGTGACTCTACAAAGATTAAAGTTATCCATACATACCTCGAGTCGGAATTTCCCTTTAATATCTATTCTCAAACCACCGGACCTTTTATCCCCTTCCATCTGACTTACAAGATGACATGTTTAAACTTAGAATTAGGAATCATGAACTCATTTGGGCATTTTATCAAACACTATGTGATTCTTTAGATTAATAAACCCTTTTTAGTAAAAGATTACTCTAACTTACTTCCCTTTACTAGGTTATGGTACGTTAATCACATGCATGGCCTATTTCTAACCCCACATTACATTTTTGATCTCATAATCTCACATATAAAATATTAGAAGCAGGACTTACCCGGAAGATAGTGAGCTAGATATTAGCAAGCTTGATTCTTGAGGATTTGTGCAAGATTGATGATTAGGAGGCTAGGTTCCCTCTTTCTCTCACTGAAATTCTCTCACCTCTATCTAGATTTAGTGTAAAAATAGTCCCAAATGAAGCCCTAAAGCTTATTTATCAAAGTGGGTTCGGATATGAAAAGTTCCAAAAATGACCCCCGAAGTCAATTATGCTATAGCATAATCGACAGCATAATCAACTATGCTATAGCATAATCAACATGTGGGCAGCATTCTTGCAGCATAATCATTATTATATAGCATAATCAACATGCGACAGCATAATTGTTTTTCCCGATTCTGCCCCATTATGCGACACAAATATGGTCCGCATAATCGTTTCGCGATCGCAAAAATGGTCGCAAATACAGTCTTTGGCAATTTGATCATAACTTTGTGTAGGAATGTCCAAATGACGAACGGTTTGAAGAGATGGAAACTAGACTCAAAGAAATTTCATTTTATAGGTTATTCATCACATAATACCTTATATATAATTATATATACTCGTTCAAAGTGTGGACTAATGCAAATACCTTTGGAATTTTAGCCTGTTATGAAAGTTTCCCATTTGGCTTAGACTTAGGCTTCCCCTTAGACCTCACATAACTTATTATATGACGCATACACTTATTCACCACATTAATTTCATTTACATCATATTTAAAGCACATCTAATGTTTAATTAGTCTACCCGGCACCCCGAAATCCGATATTGCTTAACAAAATTTTCCGGGGCCATACAGACCCGACCAGTCGTTTTGAGATCTAGCGCGTTGTTCAAAGGTTTGAAGTCATGAGCAGCTCCATTTCAGGTATTATGAATCGTGGGCATGTTCGGAGTTGAATTTCGGGGAGTTCGGAGTAAATTGGGAAGAAAATTCTCATTTTAGAAGCCTTGAGTTGGACAAATTGACTAGATTGGAATTTTGAGTAAACGACCTTCGAATAAGGATTTGAAGGTTCCTGCAGGTTCGTATGATAATATCGAACTTGGGCGTATGTATGGATCGATCTTTGGATAACCCGGGAGCATTTCGGCGTATATTGTGGAAGTCAGCATTTTGAAGAAATTTCCTAAGTTTGGCTTGAAGCACATTGCAGTGCTATTGATGTCCGTTTGGGATTCCGGGCCTGGGAATAGATCCGTATGGTAATTCTGGATTTGGAATCTTGGAAGTGAATTCGGATGTCCGTAGGATATTTTGAAGTCATTTGGCTAAAGATAGATATTTGAAGGGTTTTGAGAAATCTGACCGGAAGTAGAAATTTTGATATCGGGATCGGAATGCGATTTTGAAAGTTGGAGCAGGTCCGTAATGTCGAATTTAAATTGTGTGCAAGATTTGGGGTCAATCGGACGTGATTTGATAGGTTTCGGCATCGGAGGTGGAAGTTTGAAATTTCTAAGTTCATAAAGATTGAATTGAGTTGTGATCCATTGTTTCGATTTTATTTGATGTGATTTGAGGCCTCAAGAAGGTCCACATTATGTTTTGGAACAGGTTGGTATGATTGGACGGGGTCCCGGGGGCCTCGGATAGATTCCGGGTGGTAAACGGTTCACATTTGAAGTTAGAAGAGGAGCTGGAGCTGCTGGTGTGTGGTACGACCGCACCTGCGAGGCTTTGGTCGCAGGTGCGGAGCCGCAGGTGCAAGATTTTGCTGGCTTGGCTGGGAGCGCAGGTGCGATGCAATTTCGGCACCTGTGAAGGCGCAGATGCAGACAATGGTGCACAGGCACGGGTCCGGGCAGGAGTTGAGGAAGCCGCAGGTGCGGGAGTTTGGGCGCACCTGCGGGAGCACAGGTGCGGAAATGAGGCCTAGGCAGAATGTTTTAAAACGAGAATTTTTCCATTTCTCCTCCTATTTTCTTTTGGCGTGGGCGATTGTGGGGAGCTTCAAGGAGGGATTTTCGTCAAGGATCACAAAATAAGTTATTCCAACTCATTTTAAGTTAAATGCATGGTCCAGGTACAGATTTGAGTATGGGAATTGTGAGAATTATGGGATTTTGAAGAAAAACCAAGAATTTGGTATTTTTGAATATTGACCACGAAATTGAGCATGAAATTTGAGTAATTGTATATTTGAGCTAGTAAAGCTACGTGTAGAGTTTATCTTCGAGTAATTTCGAAATCCGGGCATGTGGGCCTGAGTGCATTCTGGTCAATTCCTTGAGCGGAGTTGGGAATTTATATAATTTGAATTTTTGCAAACATTAGAGTATATTTTCATTGGTTTGTCATTATTTGGATAGTTTTGGGGCGTTGTGAGTCCATTGGAGTCGTCGGAAGGGCTTGGAAGCTGGTTATTGAATTTCGGAGCGAGGAAAGTCTCCTTTCTAACCTTGTAAGAGGGAATTGTCCCCCTAGGTGATTTAAATGACTGTGCTAATGTTTGTGGGGGCTACGTACGTACGAAGTGACGAGAGTCCGTACGTAGCGGCTATTATTGTTATGTACAGGTAGTTAGGCCTACACCATGCCTTGTATTTTTCCTTGAAATGAACTATATGCTTTATGAATTTATGTCATATGCGGCTTTGTTTCCCTGAGATAATGGAATTTGAGAATTTAAAGGAATTATTCACTGGAAAAAATATTTATGACGAATATTGTGCATGCGACCGCTTCGCAATTTTCATTCCGCGACCGGAGTGTTATTTCCCCAACTCTCATGGAAGCGGGCCGTACGCCATAGCGAGATTGAAAGGTACCTTATGGTTAATATTGTGTGTGCATGTGACCGCTTCGCAATTTACATTCCGTGAGCGGAGTGTTATTTCCCCCACTCTCATGGGAGCGGGTTGTATGCCACGGCGAGATTGAAAGATGTAATTATTGTTCGGGGCGTTCAACCCTCGGCAGTGCACATATATGATTACTATGATGGCTCAGGTCGGTTGTCCTTATTCTGTATGCGCATGTTAAATTGTTAATGTTTTCATGGATTTTGAAGTGACAATATATTTGGGGGAAAATTAAGTAGTAACTGTTTATTTACTTCCAGTATTTATTTGAATTGCAGTTATCTTTAAGGTTTACTGTTTTTATCATCCTCTTATGCATATTACTAAAATCATATCTTGTTAAATTATTTTGTTGGACCTTAGTGAGTGTCAAGTCGACCTCTCGTCACTACCTCTTCAAGGTTAGGCGGGATACTTACTGAGTACACGTTGTTTTCGTACTCATGCTACACTTGTTGTGCATTTTGTTGCACAGGTACCTTCATAGCAATATGGCTGACTTGGAGACTTAGACGAGTTGCATCACTCAGAGACGACCCGCAGTCGGCAGAGTCTTCCTCTATGTATTGTATTTTCATTTTATTCCTAGTCCAATTAGTATTTAGGACAAGCTTTGTAGAATTTGTAAAAATCTTAGAAAATTCTCATGTACTAATGTCACCGGGTTCTGGGATGTGTTTGGGATTTAATTTAATAAATTGAATGGTTTACTTGTCGCAATTATTTAATAAATTTTTATTCGCTCATTGGGTTGTAAGTGAAAGGTAACGATTTCAAAAATGTTAAAACAGGAATTTATTTCATTTATTAAATGATTGGCTTGCCTGACAGTGGTGTCCGGTGCCATCACGACCTTATGGATTTTGGGTCGTGACACTTTCTCTAGCAAATCATTCAGTTGCTGCTTTAGCTCTTTCAGTTCTGTCGGCACCATTCTATAAGGTGGAATGGATATAGGTTGCGTGTCTGGCATTACACCAATCCCAAAATCAATCTCCCTATCTGGTGGAATCCCAGAAAAATAGCTCATTCAGGAAGACATCAGGGAATTCATTCACAATTGGCACAGATTCAAGGGTAGGTTCCTCAGCATCGGTGACCGTAACTCAGACCAAATTATAAATACAGCCCTTCTTGATCATCTTCGAGGCCTTACGGTAAGAAATAAACCTATCTTTTGGCATAACATTATTCCCCTCCCACTCAACAACTGGCTCGTTAAGAAACTCTCAGCAATCGAGTTTGGTAAAACATGAATAAAGCCAATACATCCCCATTATTATATCAAAATCAACCATCCCCAATTCAATAAGATCGTCCATGGTATCCCGACCACGTACTGTGACAACACAATCCATATAAACCCGCGCGGCCGTAATAGACTCGCCAACCGGAGTAGACATAGAGAATGTCTCATTAAGTTGTTCTGGTTCAATCCTGAAGCTCATAGCAATATAAGGATTAACATAGGACAATGAAGACCCGGGATCAATAAGGGCATACACATCATGAGATTGAACAACCAATATACATGTGACGATATATGGAGAAGCCTTTGCACTCTGTCGACCACTCAGAGCATAGAATCGGCTGGGTCCTCCCGAACTCTGCGCACCACCCCTAGCTTCACCACGTCGTTCGGGTGATGGAGTACCTCGAGCTAGAAAGGGTGATGAGGATGCAGCAGCTGCTGGACTGGATGGCTGTGTTGTTCCCCTGCCCGCACCCTGGGGGGATACACGACAATGTCTCTGAATATGGCCCCCCATCCCACACCCATAGCATATAGGTAAGTCCATGTAGCAAATACCTAAGTGAATATTCACGCACCTGGGGCATAGGGGCCTCTGCTACTGCTGGGATCTCCCTCCTAACCGGCCCTGCTGGTGGGGTCCCCTGCTTCCCTGACCGGGCCTGAAACGAGTCCACTGTTGCTGCTGACTAGGCCCTGATGGCAGCACACTGGCTGAGGACTGTTCAACAGACTGTGACAACTCTAATGACCCTCCCCTGAAAGCCGATCTTCTATCACTAAATGACTCCCCGCAGTTGCCCGCTTATCGGGCCTTACTACTACCCTCTCGCCCTATCATGTTTTACAATTTACGGTCCTCTGTGTCCTGAGAAAATGCCACCATCTTCCCATAATTCAGATCAGAATTCAAGGAAGCTATAGAAGGCTCATTGATAGTCAAAGAACTAAGGCCCTGAACAAACCGGCAAACCCTGGCCTCCATAGTGGGTAACATGTGAACAGCATACTTGGACAGGCGTGCAAACTCCATGTAATATTCCCACACACTCTTGCTATCATGCTTTAGATTCTCAAACTCTGCGTAGGCTTCCCTTGTTTCAGCAGGCAGGAAATGATCCACAAAGGCATTAGCAAACTCATTCCACCTTGCTGGAGGACTCCCTCCTCACGGGAGTCTTCCCACAACTCAAACCACGAATAGGCCACTCCTTTCAGACAGTAGGCAGCCAACTCCACTCCCTCTGTCTTGGTTCACGCATAACTCTAAGGGTCTTATGCATCTCATTAATAAATTCCTTGTGGTATTCCTCGGGATTTGCACCTGTGAACACAGGAGGGTCTAGCTGAAGAAATCTATTCACCCTAGAACTAGTAGAATCCCCTTGCTGGCTAGAAGAGTTGGGTGTCACATTTGATCTTTGACCCTGGGAAGCCACTATCTGAGTCAACATTTGTATGGCTCCCCTGAGGTCCTCATTAGTAACACTAGGACCATAAGTTGGGGCTGGAGCTGGAACTGGAATATCGATGGGAGGGATCGTTGCACCCTCTGTAGATGAAGGAGCTGTTGTAGTCTTTCCCGGTATAGAAGAATCAGGAGGGGTAATAGTCCGCGGATCATCCCCTCTTGTACCATCAAGTGGAGGATCAACAGCCACTCCTGGGTAGCATTAGCTTCTTGGAAAATTCTCACTTTCTTCTTAGGTGCCATTAGCTGAAAGTTAGAACATTTCATGAGTTGGAGGAGGACAACCTCACATTCCGCTCCATCGCACGATATCGCACGATATGGAACAACAAAGAAGGGTATTATTCCTAAAATTCCAAGTAGCCCCCTAATTATAGATCTGGTCGACAACACACCGATAAGAAGGGCTCTCCTAGACACGGCTCCGAGACATCCTAGGACAATTTAAAACCTTAGGCTCTGATACAAAGTTTGTCACGCCCCAACCTCGGGGAGCGCGACTGACGCTTAATTGAGTGGACCGGGTAGAGAAAGCCTATTAGACCTTCCCTACCCATTTCATTCATGATTTAAAAAGAACACGTTACCATTAGTTAGACAGGGGAACGAACAGATGTGTGTGTGTGTGTATATATATATATATATATATATATATATATATATATATATATATATATATATATACGTTGCTAATCTACTTTTCATTATATCCGTTATGCCATAGTTAAATTTCGAAAAGTGCATAAAATTTACAATTTAGTGGGAAGGAGTTTTCAAAATACACCATGATCCAGTGACCCATCCAATATCCATACATAACCCACATAAACGTCTATGGAGCCTCTAAAGATACAAAAGATAGAAGTGACCATGCCGGGGCAAAGGCCCTGGCTATACCTCAAAACGTGGTAAATTATGTCAAAAGAAGAACTACATGACCCCTGGAAGAAATGGGGGCTCACCAAGACTGCTACAAGGAGGATGTACCACTATCTGCGGCCAGCACTGTCTGCAAAGGAACCACCTACATCCATTCCAAGATGTAGCACCCCCGGCAAAAAGGGACGTTAGTACTGTCGAATAGTACTAGTGTGTATAACTAAAATACTATCTCCTTAGAAAGATCAATAATTCAAGAGGAAGCAATCAAAAAATCAAGGATAATCATAGGCAACACCACGACATCAAATAAGGAATCACATAAGCTTTCAAGTGAGACTGCTATAACTTTAATTTGGTCCATTATTAGCATTAACACCTCATTATTCACAACACCACTGTACTCGTATATGGAGTCCGATCACGACCCGATCGTCTAGGCGTCTCCCTTGGAGAACTTTTTCCACAATATCAATTCCTGTTTGAATTTTCGATTCAGTTCACAGCACAATACCACCATGTGTGCGGCATGGTGTCCAATCACGGCCTGATCGGCTAGGACGTCTTACTCAACACATTTTACCTTTTTCACCAATCATCTCATTCCTTATTTCTCACTTGGCTGCATTTCATGATTCAATTTCTTTCTACATTATTATCAATTTCATCAACAAGCCTTTCAATTCAAGATATCAAGTACACATGCGAGAAAACGTGAATCGTGAACATATAGAGGTTGTCACAGACTTTGGAAATATAACACATGTTTCATACTTCAATACATCACCAAGTAACAACATAGCATAACGGGGAGCATTGGAATACATATTATACATAAAGTCTTTACAACACAAGCACGTTCCAAATGTCATCCCCTACATCAATCAGGATTGAAACTTACGCCAATTATGGGAGCACCATGGGGGTTCGATTTCTAAGAAGAGGGATTTTAGCCATAAATACCTCAATTGAGATTCTTTGACTCTACAATTATCCGGAACTCTTAGCAACCTCAATCTATTTTAGAAATATAAGAAATTGAACAAAAAATTAGGAAGACATTCATGGTTTTAGCTCACTTGAGCATTTTATCAAATACTAAGTGTTTATTAAGGTTTCAAGGATCTTTTCATGGGAGGTTTCATCTTCCATAACCCATTCACTACCATTCTTATCTTACATTCTCCATACACTCTTTTATCTTAGATGTATGCAAGATAATCACCCCAATCCCCATGAACTATCACAATAGTATCCCATTATAGCTATGTTTTGAACTATGAGGCGGGGTGATGAATTATTACCTCTTAGGATGAAGAATTTGGTGCCTTACTTGAATATCTTCAAAGCTTTAAGTGATAATGAAGATCAATTTTATGAAGATTAGGCCCTCCCTCTCCCTCTCTAGGAAATGTTAGAAAAATGGGCTCAAATGATCTAAAAAGGGTGTTTTATCGGAATAGGATCGGGTTTAAAATAAGAAAAATGGGTTCCCCGACACAGGTCTGCAGTCGCATATGCGACTGCATAACGGTTATGCGGTCCGCAAAAGAAGCTCCCAGAACTTGAATTTGTTTGCCCAGCTCTGCAACCACTATGTAGTATGCATACTTGTTTTGAGGTCGCATAATGCACCGCAGAACCCCCTTTGCATAAACTCAAGCGAAATTATGTGGCTCGCATAATAATTATGCGGTAGCATAATTGACCGCACAGCTGACCTCAAAACTGGCCAATTTTTCTGCTTCACTTTGCGGCCAATATGCTGTCTGCAGAGTGATTATGTGACCGCATAATGGGCCGCAGAAATTCTTTTTTCTGCAAAAAATTTCCTCTAAGTCTGTAGTGTACTATTCAATATTAAGACACTTAAATCTAACTTGGCACTACGAAATTTCTGGGTTTTTCTTAAAAATTTACGGGGCCTTACATACATAAACTTCTAAAAAAAGGACTTTGCGGGCATCATCATCATCGTATCGTACCCGTCCATCATAATTCATGGTAGAATCATACCTGGCTATGTAGAGCTCGTTAAAACTCAACTGACTAGTGGTCGTACCCGGCCAACAATAATGCAGCTTGGTAGAGTAAAATAGATACATATATATAATGCATGTTAGACTCATGGAATCACGTTCTAAAACTTTCGGAGTGATGTAAGGTTGCACCTTCGATTAACATTAGGGACACCCATACCATCAATATGAACCTCAATAGGATTCAACGACCACACATACTTTCTTAGAGTAACTTTATAAGGAAAGAACAAATGGACAACCTTAGTTGCTGGGAGTAGATCCGTTATCTAATAACGTATCGTTTACATTCAATTCACTTTATTTAACATACCTTTACAATTTTCTCTCCAATCGTCAACCAAGCTCGATATGAGCTTCTTATTTCTCCAATGAGTAAACCGACTCCGCTGTCATCGCATAAGCGTTGTAACTCTCACATGTAAAAACCAATATACTACAAGAAAATGGACAACACATCCCCTGTTGTAATACATCCCATTAGTTACTAAAAGTCACCAAACATCCCAAACAACAACCAGTAGCTATAAGAAACACAACTAGCACAATAACACGTCGAGCGGCAAGCTCACTTCATGTCTGATAACACTATATTTTGAAGCATTTCCCTCTTATTTATACTCAGGAAATTTTTTTAATAACAACACAATATTCTCAGGTTATTCCATAAATTTTTCAGCTATAAAACACTGCAAGAACACCTCCCAAACACTTCAACAATCAACAACATTACTAACAAGCCTTTCGATCGATATCTCACAAGTTCTAGCTTCAAGGACTTAGTCGTAACATGGATAAGCTTAAATAAATGTAGATTAAGAGGTTCCTTACCGTTAAACAGATAAAAAGGCTCCAATTTGATATTTGTTCACCACTAAATATCCTTCCAACACAGCCACAAGAACAAGGAAGAGAAATTAGCGATCAATTCGGATTTCTCGGCACTAGAATCACTTTGGAATACTTGAAATCACCTAGGGTTGATATGAAATTCTTGGGAGAGTATTTTACAGAACATAAAACACTTTAAACAACTTCCCACACGACCTGGAATCATACCAAAATCAGACACCACAAGAAGAACAAGAAACTCACTAGCGCCACGGGATTCCCGACACTTGATTTGTGTTATTTTCCCTTGGTTTCGGTCTTGGATCATGCGAGAAATTCGAAATAAAGTTTTTAGGTGTCTAGGGTATTAAGAGAATTAAAATAATGAGTTACAACGGGATTTAGGCGTCACATATATTTCAAGATATCTCAATCGCCTAAATGGGTGCCAAAGGGAGCTGCTTGTTCAGTCTTGTGAAAATGCGAATATCTTTCTACTCAAATGTTATATCGATGAACGGTTTAATGCATTAGAAAATAGGATTGTAGAACTTAAATTTTATAGGTGTATCACCTCTTAATTATTATTACATTGAGAGAAAAGCTCTGATATATTTGACCTAATTTTCAGCACATTATGAATGTAACTTGTTATGACTTTTGCCAACTTTTATCCACAACTAGTTTGACTTAGAAGCTCGATATACGACTATAATAACTCATAAAATAACCTCCTTATCATGTTAGGAACCCTAGTCTCACCCCAAAAGTACATGTTATAACATTTTCAACTTGTCGACTTCTGACGAAAGTTATTTTCTTCAATTTGTTTAGCTTATAAGCCTTCCAACCCTCTTGGTACTTGTTATTCATGATATGAAATATTTGTAACCTCTACGTCAACACGATTAACTTAATTTTTATATACTTCCAAATATAATCTCATTTTCGAGCTTACATCAATTGATTTACAACGTACTCTCACGTACGAAAACATGGGACGTAACAGTGTCATAACCTATAGCTCCTACGAATACTTTAATACTATCCTTGCCATCTAGCAACTGTTCCATGAATAAAATCAAACGCCAAGGCATTCCCCCCATTAGACCTCTTTCTCACACCACGAGTTACAATAAAAATTCTTCTAATCTCGTAATTGTTGCTACCTTGTGTCATATACCTTATACGACTCTATCCTTGCATGCGAGCCTATGGGACTCTTCTCTCCTATTTCCTCCAGCCTTTAGCCAATCTCTAGGCCTCACTTTATGAACATATACAGAACTATGACAACCCATCCTTCTAGGCATCTATAGGTGTACTGAATTTCTTCGCTTGGTACTTTTTCGAATTTATGGCTATTTCTACATCTTGTTTCATAGCTTCGGTTATCTATGATTTACTACATCTAGGTAGGTCATACTATATCATAACTCTAACTTCGGTTTATTATTATCGAGGTCTACTACTCAACCCTAAGTTACTCTCTCACTGCTTATCCTATATGTATAAATCGAAGTTCTTAATGGTTCCTTGTTACTGTTCAGCTAAAGAATGCCATCCAAATATCCTCTCGTACTTTGGAACTTTTATCAATCTATTGTTCACTCACCTTAATGTTGACCTATAATTTACCACTGATTACTTGAAAACTCTTACTTAATATATTGTCAATAAGGCTCACGTCTCCTATTATCATTTATCATTTATCACCATTACACCCTTACTTTACTACAAGGGTATCATTCCATATCTTCTAATGATCCTGGTTTAAACTCCTTTGAGTTCATTCATGCTATACTGAGCTTTCGATAAGTTAAGAAAAATCAGCTCTCTTGTTTTGCTGGACTTAATTCTGAGGCCTTACCTATTGTTGTCACCTTCTTACTCACATTTTCTTATCCTATTCCTATCTACCTAAAACCTTATCGCTCTACCATACTTAGCTTGAGACCTATACATTTCTATTTATACCACTCGCAATCTTTTTTTAAATTGCTAGCACCATAGATTTCCTTTTGTGCCTTCACAATTATCTCTAAATGTAAGCAATCTACAACATTTTGCATGAATACTTGCTTATCTTAGTGCACAAACATATTGGAATTCCATGCAACATATATGATCTCGAATGTTACTTTTGATTTTAGTTCTTTTTCATTAGTCACAGTAGATGCCACTTACTTATAGGGTGCAAACGATGTTGTAGTGAGACGGTTGTTACAAGATCATTGCTTATTTAGGTCACTATCCTTAGGTTGAATCCTTCTTCCTTATTTCCTTAACTAGTCTTTCGTTGAAGTACTCGCCTATAAATATCCTTAGTTACATACATTCGTTCCCTTGTGCTCGTAGGGTTACTTCTGAACTCAAATTTTGATTGTCTCCTTAGTGTCACTCTCTCTTATTTCTGTAAAACTTAAAATGGTACCTTTAACTACCTCAACTCGTATTTGAAAAATTTTCAAGGATTGCGATCTCGTATTTTGCGAGACTGGGTTCACTACGTTTATCTTGCATGATCTGATGATTTATATGTGACCTCTTTTCTAACCATAACTAGGCTCTTCCACTACAATCTACTCGTTGGTTCATTCTCATATCTATATTCTACGTAACCCCTTTTGGGATATGTTTTTTTTTTGTCTTGACTTACCCCTCACACTAGCTCATTATGTATCAATTATCCATTATAATTAATTACCAATTAACATCCTTGCCGGGAACCCTTACTGCCTCTTACCAGCATAGTGATTGCATAATGTTCGTGAGTCGCAACATATCTATAGGATTTGAATAAATGCAATCTCATTCCTCTCGCCTTTTTACCACATTCTTCCTTTTATAGTACATAGTTACCTCATCATATTTAGCACATTTTCACATCTTCATTGACATCTTACTTGCCTTGCGGTAACACTTAAGTACCAAGGATAACTAAATATTATATGCATGGGGGTGACACCTTGTGTAACTGGCACACTTAGTCCCTTAACCTTAACTCTACTCATAGTGCTTGCTTTAGGAAAGCGTCTTCCTGAATGACCTTTAAAGGTTATTCTTCTGTTTTCCATTCTATTATTTTCGTAACGTGATCTTCGAAATTCTCACAAAGTCGACGATGATCAAATCTTACGATCTATAATTCACATTAAGTATATCTTGTTGACTATCCCATATTATTTTATATTATTCCGGGGTTCTAACTTTTCCTTCTGGTAATCACGTTGGACTCACCAACTCATTTCTCGAAATGAGGATATGACTTTAGGGCTTATACTCTTTCATTGTCTCACATGTCTCCCCTTGTCTTTTCCTTCACCTGACTATTGACTCTATCATCATGTCATATTTTGAATTACCTTTGCACCCACTTATCATATCTTACTCATAATGCTTCGTTTACTCTCTTCTTATTCTCCTACTAAAAATTTTGCCTATTACCTTATTCTAAAAACTTCTACAAAACCTCGAGTCCCCTATCATTCTCTCTTTACTAGGGATGAGAGTCATACTAAGTTAAATATGCATCCCTACTAGGATTCTAGTGCCTAACGCTTGTAAGTGGGCCGGGCCCGGTCCTAAACGGGCTTCATGGTCCGTTCCTAAGTGGTCTAGTCCTAAGTGTGCCCGGGCTTCGTAGGCCGGTACTAAGTCGTCCCAGGCTTCGCGGGCTTTTTTGTAGGAACCGGCCCGGGACCACGAACTAATGGCCCGGGCTAAGTGGGTCGGTCCCAGGCCTAAGTGGGTCGGTCCCGGGCTTAAGTGGGTCCAAGTACGCCCAACAGATACTTTCTAATAGTTATAATGATCGCTACGACATAAGTATTGCTATATCGCCTCTCTTTTTCTTTGTAATTTGAGTTTTGGAAGGTACTTCATAGTTACGAAAATTCCTAATTTCTCTATTTAAGGTTTTAAATGTCAAGGACGGCTGATAAATTTGTTTTCTAATGGTTAGAACTCATTGGACGTGTAAACTCCGAACCTGGAGGGGTGAGACTAGCACCCGGTGCCTCATCTATCCTTGCGTACCAACTTGAGACTAAGGGACTTTGAACATATAATGTCATACTTTGGACATGGGGCCACATTGCAAGACAATTTGGATGCAAAATATAAAATTGAACGAAAACTACCGCTGACTAAACATCAATATAAAGCTGGGCCGACAAAGCTGTCATAGCTACTACAACTAACAAACCAACAAAATATACATACAAGGCCTACAAGCCCAATATATTTCACTAACTGACAGTATATGTCTACAAGCCTCTACTATTGGATGTATTGTGATCAGAACAGGGCCCCGACCTACCCATAACCTATATACATATATATACAGGATGTACACAAAAATCAAGACCTGGAAACTCCGAAGGACGTGGAGCTTATCGATAAATCTGAACTCGGGCAACACCTACTGAGGAGGTCTACCCGTCTGTGTGTTTGAACCTACACGCATGAAATGCTGTGTCCCCATAAAAAGGGACGTTAGTACGAAATAATGTATCGAGTATGCAAGGCAATAATATAGTTGAAAGCTGCAACTGAACTTATAATATAATAGTTGAAACTAACTGGGAGTCAAAGATAATATGAAGTTATGCTTACCTGCTGATACTGACTCAACTCTCTCAATAAGTAAAATAGTTGTCCGTCCTTATAAGGCTCGGTATATGTATATTTCTGCTCTGCCGTAGTAGGCTCGCTCATAGGCGCTCGAGCATACTAGGCTCTATATCTCGGCCAACTAGGCTTGCTCATTAGGCGCTCGGCCATAGTAGGCTTGGTATATAACTTACCGTCTGATCGGAGGTTGACTAATAGGGTCCTGCCTACCGATATATATATATATATATATATATATATATATATATATATATATATATATATATATATATATATATATATATATATATATATATATATATATAT
>ML310416.1:208348-251601 GCA_005239505.1 Nicotiana paniculata
TATCAAACCTCTTCTCTCTTGACTGGAAGAAGATAATACTCAATTGAATATAAAGTCCCAATAAACGAGAGTACTGTAACTTATGAGACTAGGGTAATGTATATAAATTCGGGAGTGTGAACTTATTGATACCAACAACATTAAATTAGATGGCGACAAAAGAAAATTCACTGACATCAAAGGCTTCAGGTGATGAATTTCTTTATTTCCAGATTCAAGTGGCAAAGGAAAGATGTTAATTATTTTATTAGATGGTGGGGGTTTTGTATGATAAATCTAATTCCAGGAATTACGTTCAGTTAAACATTTTCATATCAACTATCGCCCCCTCTTTTTCTCGCAAAATCAGGTTTCGACATTTGACAACTCCTTTTGAGAGAAGGGAAAAGGAATTGGTTGTTGGGAGAGTTGCCACCTAACGGAATAAGGTGCGTTAGGGCACCTATAGGAAATAAATCAGATTATACTACTTTGCATCACCAGAGATCAGGTAAGAGCTCAAATTATCTTGAGGAGAAGGTGTTAGGCACCCCTCGAGGTCCACAACGGTGGGTCCCGACCGAACTTAAATTTTGTGAATTAGTCTAAGAAAGCGAAGAAACTATTTAATAGGGATGGGGGGGCTCCTAAATTTTTTATCCTATAGGATCACCCAGTGAAACATAAATAATACTTCAATATCCCCCAAGACGGAGGTGTTACTCATATTATTCAGCGGGCACAGACTATCATCTCCAACTACCCGATTACTATCTTTGAGTTTTTACCTAAAGCGCTCTAGTTGATTCTACCTTGTGTCCTATGCGTGCACTACCCGCCCCTTACCTATGGTCCTGGAGGCATTGGGAACTCTATTTAGGATGGTTCTAGACTCTACCTAAGTTGCTCAAAATTGTAAAATACTAGGCGACATACAAAACAATTAGGAGTTTTCAAATAAAGACAGATATGAGCTCAAATTAACCTCCACAAATAAACAACAAATGTACGCAACTGATTAGAAGGTTTTATTAATCGCAGAGTCCTATAGGAAGTATATCTATGTGATGTTGAACATGCAGGTAGTCATATATATAATCAGTTTCTTAACGCGAGTATTAGGACCTACATGTATATTTGCCTACTGATTTTAGCTCAGTGCAATATCCGGGCGTTTCATACAATAGTGAATAATAGCAAATAACAAGAATATGCCCAGAATTATGTATTTAATCCTATCGGCATGGTGTCTAGGTGATTGACAGTGATAATTGAAGAAGCGTATTAAGAATTAGTTAGTAGAATCCTATAGGCATGATTTTTACAAATGAAATGCTTTTAACCCTAAAGGCATGATTTCTACAAGTGAACTACTTTTAACCTTATAGGAATGATTTCTACCATTAGACAGTATAAGCAGGAATTTACACATATTGGGCCAGAAAACAATTAAGCCAAGTATTGATCCTATAGGCATGGTTGCTAACACAAAATTACTGGAGAAATTGATACACCTAAAGGCAGGATTTTAACAGATCACAGTGTTAGTCCTATAGGCAGGATTTCTAGAATGTAAACACAATATATAACCTATACAATATCAACAACATATTATAGAACTTATAAGAAAAACAAACAGCACAAATAGAGACCCTATAGGCAGGATTTCTACCCGACTTTGCAAATAAAAATAAGAAACCCTTCCCAATTTTACTAAATACCACGGAATTGTTGTTACAAAATTATTACAAACCAGGTTAATGAATGAATCACAGAATAAAATAATCTATAGAGAGCCTACAACAGGCCCAAATACACCTGGGCAACCCAGGCCTTCAACCTATAACAGCTCCAAGGCTTATATTCATGGATACACAATAACCAGTGGTGAATGATTCACCCATAGCACACAGAACCCAAATCTCTAGTGTGTCAGAGTTCCCAAGGGTCTCACATAGACCCCGATTTATGCTCACACTAGAGAAAAAATGATCATAAACAGTTCAAGGGAGATTAGAAACCAAACCCCAATGTGTCAAAGTTCACAAGGGTCTCACATGGACCCCGATCAGTGCTCACGCTAGGGAGGTTAAGTACAGAACCTAAAGGACCTAAGCATGGGAATAAGCAGCACATAAAAGGAGGCAATGGCCAAGGAGCAGACTTTGAAAAGACATACTTAATCTTAGGAAGCCAACATAACAGAGTTCAAAACACAGAGTAATGGACAGCAAGATTTGAACACATAGGCAGAATTTTATTGAAAGATCTAAGAAAATAATTTGGCAAGATTTGTTCATGCTCAAATGCATAATACTTAACAATTTAAAGCCTAAAAGGCCTAATTAGGCTAAGTGTACATGCTAGCATTAAGGACAAGATTTTTTCATTCACAAACAGTATTTAGATATCGTATGAAAACAAAAAGTCAAATAATCATAGGGAATCAAATGAACTAAAGACATGCTAAAAGACAGGTTACTAAGGTACATGAGTGACAGAAAAGGGCTTAACACTGATCAATCATAACAAGACAAACTTTGTAAAGATTCAGAATAGATGAACTAATAAATATTCTAGCATTACCCTAAGAGGTTACTAAAGATTCAGGGCAAGTGCAGAACTAACAAAGTTGTATACGGGAAGAAAATTAGATGGTATTAAGCTAACACCTAAGAGGATTCATATTATTCAAAGAAACAGTCTCAGAACTAACAGTATTACTTAGATAACTAGAGAGACTCGAGAAAATGTGAAATTGACAGAATCATGCTCAAAAAATAAACTGTAAACGTGCTGGATCAAAAACACATGTCACAAATGCATAGAACTAAAATGGCGAAGGTACAGTAACTCACCAGTTAGGCGAGAAAATAAAGAATAACACAACAATAGTAGAGAACCCAGAATCTTTGGCCTTGGCTTTAAGCCGGCCAAAAATCACAGATAAAACTAGATAGCAAAGAGAACATAGAGCCAAATCTTAACTTTTTAGTGAGATTACAGTGATTCCCGGTCTAAATGGGAAAGGGGGGGGTTTATATAGTAGCAGAGATTGATAGTAGCAGAAATTAAACACAAATAAGGAAGCGGTACACACAGAATCAATAAAGAACCAGATTTGAAGAAAAACAAAGTAAACCCTAGTTTTTTTAGGAAAATAAATATCAACGGAATATACATAAGAACAGTAGCATAGATGAATATAGACACGAATAAAACTAAAAATCAAATAATCAAACTAATTTAGTTCCGATCTAAAGAGATCTGAAAACCCTAAATTAGGGCAAGATGAATATTGACAAAAGAAAAATCGGGCAAACATATAAGGAAACAAAGTAAAATAAACAACGACACAAGGAAAGAAAACGTGCAAAATATATTTTGAAATCAATTTAAGAGACAAATTCGGTAAACCTAGTTTTTAAGGAAAGGTGTAGATCCCAGAAATCCAAACAATATCGGATTTGCATAGTACAAAATCAAACGACATATAGTCCAGATATTGGAAATAGAACATAATCGGAGAAATAGTACTTGCCATGTTTAGGCAGGTACCAAGTAATATCATAAAGAATCAACCAGTAGCGAGAAGATTCTAATATTGTAAGGAAATAAGAAGGAAATCCCGTTAAAAGAGGGATTAGAAGAGGGGATTAGGGTGTGACGACTAGGGTTAGGGTTCTTCAAAAAAGGGAGTTGAGAGAGTTTTGTGACGGCGGGTGAGAGGGAATGAGGGGAATAGGGTCAGGTTGGTTAGTTAAAGGGAGGGACTAAACGGGGGCCGTTATCTTGGGAGATTAACGGCCAGGATTAAATGAGAACAGGGCGGGTCGATACACGGGTCGCGACCGGGTAGGAGTAATTGGGTTGTTGATTTTTGGATGGGGGTTATTGGTCTAGGAAATATTGGTATTGGGCAAGGTGGGCTGGTTTGGGTAGCCTAGGTCCAAAAAATAGGAGGAATTTAGGGCTATTTGTTAAATACTCATTTTTAATTAATAAACTAATTTGTAAAAATGATAAATAAAATAGTGAAAATAGTATTTGTGCATAAAAATGGTTAACAATAGTTATGTATTACTATAAAAATATAAAAATTTATTTTTTGCATAAATAAGTAATTATAAGTGTATATGGGCTATTATTGCAAAATATGCAGTTTTAGCCTTAAAAATGCAAATGCAATTATAATAAATGCACCAAAAATATTTAAAACTTAATATGGACATAAATGATGAATTTAGATTATATTATCATAAAATTATTTGTGATGCAATTAATAATTATTTATTTAATAAACTATGCGAATAAATATATTTAAAAATCTTTAAAACTATAGAAAAATTAGGAAAAAATACTTGCATGTGTTTATGAATAAAATGATGATACATATGCACTCTTTTTAAAGTATATATGAATATTTAAAATATATGACGGAAAAATTGAGTATCAACATCAACGACTTAATTACACCTTTGGTAACGATTACCTATCTTTGTTCGTTTTTTTTAATATCTGCATGCCATATTTTCATTCAAAATTCTCTTTATGCCTCATTATCAAACTCATGAAACTATGAGATCATTCCAAAATGAAGGAAGGGCTTAGCCTTAACATACCTGGAGTAGGGAAAAATTCGCAAAATATTCTTGAGAAGGATTGAGCCGTACTCCCTTGGAATTGCAAAATCCCGTTGTTATTACGCAGTGCAATTTCGTATGAGTTCCTTTACTAACCAAGAAATCCCGTTGCTGTTGTAATATGAAGTTTCATATGAAATTTCAAATCTCCTCCCAAAATGAATTTTGATATTCACTCAAAACAAAGTGTAGGGATGACTAATACAAAACCCCTTTCAACGTGTTTGCAAGATGGCTATGAGTATTATCCATGTGCCCACTTAATTTGATTTCCTAATGTCAATATCACTTATTAAATATTCCTCCACTTGCTGCCACGTGGGGGTTTTTTTCCACCTACAATTATCTACAAATCCTTAATTACATGGTTAATCTCCCATTAAACCAATAATTAACCAATTACCCACGTAATTAAGAATTATCTCAAATTACTTAAAATACTACTCATTTTTAATACACTTTATAAATCATAATATCATAGTCATATGGTACATTATATGGCACTAGTCCATAAATACCGGGTATTATAGCTCGGACCATTTTTATCCCAAATCAAAAATCTTCAACGAAACTCATTTTCTTTGATTCGTTCACCCTTTATCTTTCACGGCAGTTACTTATCGCTTGTTATAAATAGAATAAATACTTAAATCTCAAGATAATCTCATCCCCAATTCTAAGTCAATTAACTAAAGACGAAACATTAACGTACGAAAGCGCGAGATGTAACACGACGGTGATCGGAAGCCGTGAGTTCGATTTATTTCACTTTTAGTGGACTGTTTTGTAGTCCACTCGTGTTGGCCTCTTGTGATTATATTTTATGGAGTTTTGGAGGAGAAAATGTGTGGAGAAATACCACATGATGACGGAATGGTGGGTTGGTCGTTCGTCGTTACATATTTTTAGATTTTTTGACACTACTTCTGTTGTCATTTTATGTATGAAGTGATTAGGGTGTGTGGGCTGTTTTGTGGTATATTATGATGGAGATAATGTTGGAAAATGATGCATACATGTTATTATTGTATTCATGTTGTTTTTGGTATATATTATTGGAATAGTGCCTTGTTATAGGGGAGATGCTGCCTAAATTTACGTAAACGAGTTACTAGTTTAAGTTGCGGACTCAACACTGATTTTGAATCTCCTTATGCTGTGGTAGATTGAGTTGAGTTGTTTGAAAATTGCTTGGAAGGTATTAAGGACTCAACATAGTTAAGGTATGTTAAGTCTAAACTATTCCTTCATTTTGGCATGATCACGTAACTACATGCGTTTGATAACGAGGTATAAAGAGAAGTTCTTATTCCTGAATTTATGTACATTATCCTAGTCTCATAAGCTACAGTATTCTCCCTTATCAGAACTTCATATTCAGTTTAGTATTGTCTTCCTTCAGCCAAGAGAGCAGAGAATCTCTATATATACAGTATTATAGTATTTTCACCGGGCCTACTGTGGCCGAGCGCCTATGAGCGATCCCAGAATGGGCGAGATACAGAGCCTAGTATGGTCGAGCGCCTATGAGCGAGCCTACTACGACATAGTAGTTACATATACCGAGACTTATAGGACCGGAATACTATTTTACTTACGATATTGAGAGAAATGAGTTTGTATTAGCAGGTAAGCATATCTTCATTATATTTGACTCCCACGTACCTTCAGTTATTATATTATCAGTTAAGTTTCAGCTTTTAGTTATTTTGTTGCCTTACATACTCGGTACATAACTTCGTACTAATGTCCCTTTTGCTAGGGACGCTGCATTTTATGCCTGCAGGTCCTTATAGACAGCTGGATAGACCTTCCCAGTAGCAAAGTCAAATATCAGCTTGGTTAGTAAGCTCCACTTCCTCGGAGTTACAAATTAATACCTTAGAGTCCAGTTTATATATACAAGTTTTATGGGTAGGTCGAGGCCCTATCCCGACCATGATATAGTTCAATTATCCCTAGAGGCTTGTGGACGAGTCCTGTACATTTTTTTATATCAGTATCGTGGCTTTCCCAGCCCTATGTAGATGTTTAGTTTGGTAATTCTGGTTGTAGACATTATTTTCAAATTTAGAATATGGCCTCATCGGCCTAAGTTGAGGGTTACCCCTCCAGAGTTCACAGTTATAGAGTGGTATGCTCGAGCCGAGTATGGCACCGAGTGCCAGCCACGCCTATTCAGGTTTGGGGCATGACAATAATCTTGTAGAGCTTGTGACTTGGTATCACCGGATTTCGGGAGTTTTATTTTTGTTGAGTTGCGAGTTCTATTTATGATAGTAGTTCTATTTATGTTCTGTTTATCATTATCTCAATTAAATTATGCATGTATGTTAGGGTTACCTAGTCTTAGAGACTAGGTGCCATGACGACATCTTATGGAGGGAAATTGGGGTCATGACAAGTTGGTATTCGAGATCTAGGTTCATAGATATTACAAGTCACAAGCAATTTTAGTAGAGTCTCGCGAATCAGTACGGAGACGTATGTACTTATCTTCGAGAGGCTAAGTAACTATTAGGAAACTTCACTTCCTTGATTCCTTACTGTGCAAATTTTTTGACTTCAAAATTATGAATCTTTGTCTTTCTATTCTCTCAAATATAGTGAGGCCCTGATGATCAAACTCCCGTGCCCCCTTGCACGTGTGTGGGATGGAGATTTATTCTATGCGATCGCATGTGTTGTTATGCGATCGCATTGAGTGGGCTGGTCTGTGCATCGCGAATGCATCCCTAGGTATGTGATCGCACTAAAAGGGGCATAAGTGTTGGGCAGAATGTTTTAAAGCCCATTGTTGCGAAATTTTCACCATTTTCCTCCATTGATAAGCGGGTTTAGAGCTATTTGAGAAGGTTTGAAGAAGAAATCAAAGGGGCTCACTTGGAGTTAAGGTTTTCAACTTCATAACTCATTTCTATATCGTTTTCTAAGTAATTAAACCGGAAAATTGTTGAAATTAAACCCAAAATTTGGGGAGGCTAAGTGCATGGGATTGAAATTTTCTTTTGAGGAATTGAGTGGGCGATTGTGGTCCGATTTTAGTGTTCTTGGTATGTATAGAATCGTGGGAGGACGAGAATTCTACTGATGTAAATTTTATCGAATTCCGAGGCATGATCTTGGGGCTCAGGTTTGGCTGAATTTCGAGAATTGTGCTAATATTTGTATCTTTCGATTGGGTTTTGTTCCGTTACCGTATATTGATGATGTTAATCCGGTTTTGGTTAGATTCAGAGCACTTGGTAGCCAATTCGAGGGGAAAGCGCATCGCGGAGTAGCTTTTGGGTTGTTCTGTGGTAAGGAACGATTGTAACTCTAAACCTGAGGGTATGACACCCCGTTATTTGATATTATTTTGATAAATGGGGTGACGCACACGCTAGGTGACGAGCTTGGGGGCGTGAATTGATAGGGACTGTGACTTGGTCCGTCCCGTAGTGACTATTAAGCCGCGTATTCGATTTGAAACCTTACGACATCCTATCCTTCAGAAGTTTATACTTTTTATGGGATGTGAGCCATGTTTGGGGCCTTGTGCCCACCTGTTTAGACCCTCACAGGATACTTTACACTATTCACCTGATAGAACATCTGTGAACTCAGTCATGTTTCCTACTTGTTATTATTTTCACTGTCGATAGTTATGGGATGGGATGCACGCCGCAACGATATATATGTTATATATTATATGTGGGTCGGGTTGTACGCTGCAGCAATAGAGATTATATATATATCGATCGGGCTGCACGCCGCAGCAATATATGTTATATATATAGATCGGGTTGTACGCCGTAGCAATATACTTATTGGATCGGGCTGCACGCCACATCAGATATAGCGCTTGGGCTGAAGGAGCCCTTCCAGGAGTCTGTACACCCTAGTGAGCGCAGTCGACTATCATATGGATAGGGCTGCACGCCGCAGTGTATGTTATTTATATGGATCGGGCTTCACGCCGCAGCAGTATATATATATATATATATATATATATATATATATATATATATATATATATATATATATATATATATATNGCTCCACTACTATATATATATATATATATAGTAGTGGAGCGAGCTGCCCGCCGCAGTAGTTGCGTGTGATCATGGTATTTGTTGAGTACTAGTGTTAAGTGAGAGCATGAGATACTGATAGTGGAGTCACGAGTGACTGAGAGGCTTGCCTGAGAGGCTTTATTGTGAGTGATAATGTGCCCGAGGGGCTTATATTTTATGAAAATGGTGTTTTCACTCTTCTTTACACTAAGCCTCTGATGATAAATGTTGTTATACGAGTTTTGTTTAAATGGAAACTGGAGTTTATGAAATATTCGGAATTTTAGATTCCTGACTTGATTTATTCATTTCCATTGTTTTTCATTATATGGATTTACATGATTTATAAATGCTCGTCACTACAATCAAGTTTTTAGTTACTTTGATTACTTACTGAGTTGGCGTACTCACGCTATTCCCTGCACCTCTATTTGCAGATCCAGATACCAGACCATCTCACTAGTTGATTTCCGGACGAGCTTGGAGTTTTTCGAGGATTGAGGTAGCTGCTCAGCGTCCCCAGCTCACCTCCTTTCCTTCCCTCAGATCATAGTTTCTTTTTGTCTTTTGTACCTCGGACTTTTGTTGTAGCAAGCCACTATGTTGTACATTGTAATTTTAGTCTTAGATGCTTATGACAGTTGACTCCAGGTTTTTGGGAAATGTGTATTTTGTTTCATCTCATTCTGCTAATTTTTGGGGAAAAATTATGATATTTATATTGATAGTCTGAAATGGTTGGCTAGCCTAGTTCCATGGTAGGCGCCATCACGGCCGGTTAAGATTTGGGCCATGACAGTGGTGCACCTAGAGCACCTGCCTAAGCTGCGATAGAGGAGTCAGCAATAGCTCCACCTAAGGTGCCTGTTGCTACCCCTACTCTTCAGGAGACTCTTACCTAGTTCTTGAGCATCTTTAGTACTCTAGCTCATACGGGGTTGATTACACTTGCACCGGCCACATCTCAGGTTGGGGAAGGAGAACAGACTCTTGCAACCCGTACCCTAGAGTAGTGGGTCCATGTTGACCAGATACTAGATGTTATACCAGTGCATTCGGTTGTCCCAGTTCAGCCCGAGGTTAGGGCAGCAGCAACTATGGAGGATGAGTTCATGTTCGAGAGGTACAAGAAGTACCATCCTCCTACTTTCAGTGGCCTAGCTACAGAGGATGCACAAGGCTTTCTGGAGAAGTGCCATTGTATTCTCCGTACCATGGGTATGGTGGATATGAGCAGGGTGCTATTACTACTTTCCAGCTATCGGGACAAGAATACAAATGGTGCGGGCTTATGAGGAGGGTAAGGATGTGTCGTAGAATTTCGGCACTTTTAGTTCTAATTTTTATAGACTTTAGATCGTCTTTCAAAGCATTTTTAGTTATTTCTTATGAAATTTTGATGTTTTGTAGTGTACGAAACTTGAAGAACCAAAAAACATGGAGAAGAAGTCAAAAACCAATAGAAGGGCAGAAACGGGGCAAGTTTGCGACTGCAGAAATGATGTGCGAACCGCAAACCTACCACAAACTGAAATAGTTTTTTCAGCCATTAAAGAGAAGAATATGCGGTCCAATATGCGGCCGAATAACACTTCTGTGGAATGCATAATGACCGCACAATTACAACAGGAGATTTTGCTGGAGCATATCTGCGATGAAGTACGCGATCGCATAATCACTATGCGGACCGCATAATGGAAATGCGATGGAGAACTGGGCTACAAGGCTTGTGATTATGGGATGACTTTTGCAATTATGCCCACATACATGGTCGGCGACCATTCTGCATTTGTAGCAGGGTTCTGCAGGGACTTTTTGGTCCAACCTTGACCACGACTTTTGGTCCACTATAAATTGATTTACTAGGGTTTTTGTGGACATCTTGTCTGAAAAAGAGGCTACATTGAAGGTATTGAATACTCCATTATTCTGGAATCTTTTGAATAGAAAATCGTGTACCTTTGTAAGCCTTATGACTTTATTTATTGTTTTATGCTTGGATTCTAGTATGAGTAGCTAGTTTTAAATACTAAGGTTGTGGGCCCTATAGGTGTTTACCATTGAATATATATATATATATATATATATATATATATATATATATATATATATATATATATATATNTTGGTTGATATTTATTCATTTATTGTTGGTGGTTGCAAACATTAACTAATTCCATTTCACTCTTTCCTTACTTGAAAAAATGGGCTAGGGTTTGGTAGAATTGAATATCAAAAACTCAAGGCTTCAAACCTTGTTTAATGGAATCGCTTAGGAATAAGTTGGTTCTATTTGACATAAACTGGTTATTCTTAATTGCAACTCTTTCATATTTGGGAAAATCATAAAGAGAAAATACTACCCAACTATCGGGAAATATTGGTTAGTCACTTAGAAACCATTGACATACCAAAGGACCTTCCATTAGAAATATATCATATTAACACCGATAGCATTACATTCCATTGAAGGGGATACAACCTTGGTTTCCTTAATCAAATTAATTATATTCTCACAATACAATAGTCTTCAGTATTACACATAATTACAACACTCTTTTTAAGCTAACGGAATAAAATTAGGATTTAATTCAAGTTTCACACTATTCAAGTAATCTTTTCACACCTATTCCCTGTGGGATTCAATCCCAACCTAGTTGGGTTATTATATTTGACATCGACCTTCTTACACTATTTATTTAGGAGTAATTTGAGCATATCAGGTAGCTTGATCGAGGAAGCTTCACTCACCTGGGCTTAGTTTTCATAGATGTTCTTGAAATAGAGTTTGCTCCCCACAGTCTTCGGGATGCATAGCGCGCGGAGTTTGAGTAGTTGCGCCAGGGTTCTATGACCGTGTCAGAGTACGCTGTCAGGTTCAGCGATTTCTCCAGGCATGCACCTGCCTTAGTTTCCACAGTCAGAGAGCGAGTTCGTCGATTTATCGAGGGGCTCAACTATGGTGTTAGATTTAGCATGCCTCGAGAGTTGGAGACTAGTACCCCATATCAGCAGATGGTAGAGATTTCTCGGAGATTGGAGGGTATGCTGGGCTAGGAGAGAGAGGACAGAGATGCCAAAAGGCCTCCCATTTCTGGCACATATGGTGGTGCCCATGCCCCAGTTGCTGCTTGTCATGGAAGAGGCAATGTGAGCTGTCCAGTTCATTCAGCACTTCTAGCTTCCAGTTGTATTTTGGCTACTCCCATGTATTAGGTTTCCCATTTTTTACCGCCACCGTCTAGTGCACCTCCAGCGCGCGGTGCTTTCAGTGGTCAGTCGAGTCGACTAGGCCAAAGCCAGCTTCAGCAACCACGTCCTTTGAGAGCTTGTTCAGTGTGGAGATACTTTTCATATGGTAACGGAATTCCCGGACTCAGGAGGGGTGCACCTCCACAGACTACTCAGGCTCCACATATTCCACAGGGTTCCCAGACTTCTCAAGTCGTGGTTACCGCAACAGATGACACTCCACCGGCTCAGGCTACTAAGGGTTGCGGTCAGGCAGGTAGGGCTCGCCATAGAGGGGGAGGCTAGACAAAATGTTATGCTCTTCCAAGTATAACGAAGGAGGTTGCATCAGAATCAATTATCACAAGTATTGTCCCGGTTTGTCATAGAGATGCATCAGTCTTATTTGAACATGGATCCACTAATTCATATGTATCATCTTGCTTTCCTCCTTATTTGGGTATATCCCGTAATTCTCTGAGTTCTCCTATCTATGTGTCCACGCCTGCGGGAGAGTCTATTGTTGTTGACCATTTGTGTCAGTTGTGTTTAGTTATTCTTGGTGTATTTGAGACCAGAGTTGATCTATTGTTGCTCGGTATGGTAGACTTTGATGTTACTTTGGGAATGGACGGGTTGTCTCCCTATCATGCTATTCTTGATTGTCATGCCAAAACAGTGACGTTGGCTATGCCAGCTTTGTCGCGGTCGGGGCTGAGGGGTACTTTGGATTATGTTCCTAGTACAATTTTGTCCATCCTTGAGGAACAACGGATAGTTGGGAAGTGGTGTAATGCATACCTAGACTTTGTGAGAGATGTAAGTGTTGATACCTCTATCATTGAGTTTGTTCCTGTAGTGAGAGACTATCCAGATATATTTCTGGCGGATCTTCCGGGTATGTCGCATGATAGTGATATCGATTTTGGTACTGACTTGTTTTCGGGAACTCAGCCTATTTCTATTCCACCATATCGTATGGCCCAACGAATTTGAAGGGGTTAAAGGATTTAAAGTAGCAGTTGCAAGAGTTGCTTGATAAGGGTTTCATTCGGCCTAGTGTGTCATCTTAGGGTGCTCCACTCTTGTTTGTAAAGAAGAAGGACGGTTCAATGAGCATGTGTATAGATTATTTGCAGTTGAACGTGGTTACAAAGAAGAACAAGTATCCATTTCCACGCATTGATGACTTATTAGATCGGCTACATGCTGCCATAGTGTTCTCAAAGATTGATTTGCGGTCAGGATATCATCAGTTTATGGTTTGGGATCCGGATATTATGAAGACTGCTTTTAGGACTCGGTATGGTCACTATGAGTTCCTCATCATGTCATTCGGGCTGACCAACACCCCAACATCATTCATGCACTTTATGAACAATGTATTTCAGACCTATCTTGACTCATTCGTCATTGTGTTTATAGACGACATCGTGGTGTACTACCAGAGCCAGGAAGATCATAAGCAACATTTGAGGATTGTGCTTCGGACCTTAAGAGAAAAGAAGTTGCATGCAAAAATTTTAAAGTGTGAATTATGGCTTGATTCAGTAGCGTTTTTGGGTCATATGGTGTCGAGTGAGGGGATCAAGGTAGATTCGAAGAAGATTGAAGCGGTGCAGAGTTGGACCAGACTTATTAGGGATGCCTTTATTTGTGATAAGCAACAAGTCTAAAAAATATCAAAGAAAACCTAACATCTCTTTTCAAACCGAGCAACACCTAGGATTTCGATTCAATTCACATTCCGGCAAGTTCTATACTCAAATGCAATAACAAGGACTATGCAAAGATCTCACTTCACACATGGCACATGACTCCCTAAGGACAGTTTCATTCGAACTCTCGATCAAAAAAGTATTCACAAAGCCAAGATAGATATTAAGCATAAAGCACAAAGTGAACACAAGTAAAGCAGCCGAGACATAGGAGTTATACCACATGCTATTCATTTTTAACGGCATTATCATATCTTTAAAGCTAAGGGAAGGTGAAACACATGTCAGAACATAAGTATGCAACCGTTAAACAAGTCAAAAGATGTGAATCACATCATTTCTTTTCCTTTATTTCCTACATACTACTCTAAAAATAAAAAAAAATTTAAAAAACTACTACCCGGTTCAAGTTACATCCCATAGAGAAGAACTGAGGCACGAAAAAAAACACGGGGAATTGTTACTACATAGGAAAAATAAGAATACATATTTTTGTATTTTCTATTTTTTTTTTTTTGTATTTTTTATTTAGGCTTTAATCCCTCGAGAAAACAGTATAGGAGATTCATCGTCTGGAAAAGTCAAAAAAAAATTTTAAAAGAATGATCGTAAACTAACACAACTAAAATAGCATAGAAAGTTACCCAGAAAATCTCCGCACCTCACACTTAAAATTATGCATTTTCTCCAATGCACAACATATATAATAAGAGGGTAAAAGAAACTCTATGGTAGGTCAAAGTCCGAAGCACTAGCAGCTCATGGGATACTCAGACTTCTCCCCAAGTATTTTACTTTGTGCAGGGACACTGCACTTAGTTCTAACCATCTGGCTTGCCGTTGCATCCTTCCAATGACTTTTCTTCCCATGCTCCTAAAAAATTACACTACAAAAATAATAAGAAGAAGAAAAGTAATTTTTAAAAAAAGTAAAAATAAAAGAAAGTAGTAAAATTGGGTTGCCACCCAACAAGCGTCTGATTTAACGTCGCGGCACAACGTGAACCACTTTCTGCCTCCACCTAAAGCTTATGAATTGAAGTCCAAGTGTTGATTCAGGCTTATGATTATGCATTTTGGGGCGGCACAAATTCTTGTGAGCCAAGTAAAATCTCATGCACTTTTTGGCTCTCAACTGAGGAGTGTCACCTTGCCTGGACAGCCTTGAAAATTTCAAAACATAAGGCTCATCTACCTCTTCCCTTGACTCATTTTTACGCTTGTAAGGATTCATTTTCATTTCATCATCCTAACATAATGTAGAGAAGTGCTTGGAATGAGGTTCAACACGCTCAAATACATGAACTTCGAGATGTTAAACATCCTCTACACCATTGACACTAGAGTCAACTAAATATTTTTCCTCAATGTCATTAGTTGACTCTAGTATTACTTCCTCAAAATCGGTATCCTCAAATTCTAGTTGGATAGATTCACTACAACAAATTTAACTTAAGGCCACACTTTTATAGACAATACTTGAAAAGTGTTGCCAAAAGTATCTATGGGAACGCTTTATCAGGGGTGGCTAAGCACTTTTGGATACGAATTTTAGGCAACACGTGCCTTTTAACAGTAAACACTACACTTTTCAAATGTTGTCAAATAATAAAATAATGGGCTACGCTTAATCAAATGTAATATGATGTTTACTAGAGGTGATAATTTAACTTTGTATAAGCTATCCCATATAAGTGTGCTCTAATAATTCCCTAAACGTTCCCGCTAAAACTTTTCCCCCCAAATCTTTTCTGCCCCCAAAAAATAATTATGCCCAGAAATATCCCACTAAGTTTCACGAAAACTCCCGTACTTCTTCTTCCCTAAAACACGTTCTAGTCATCTAGTTAAGCAGATTAGGGTATATTTTGTGAAAATTGCTGATGGAGATGCTAAATTTCTTCTAATTGCTCTTCTCAAAAGTCAAAAACCTTCTTATTTGGGTTTCAGTTGGGAAGTTCGTTTGCTTAGGGTTACAACCGCTAAAAACTAGTAAGATCTCTATGAAATTTGTGCTTTCCGTATAATAACTTTACAATTTTTGCTATCTGTTTGAAAGAAACTGTTGAAAAGATCATTATTGTTCCATTTTGCTGCTTAGTCTCTGTACCAAATATCGTGAGGGGACTAGACCCTAGTAGTTATTATAGGTTCTAGAGTGCATGATTTATTATACATTCTTTATTTGCTTAAACCCAATTGCAGTTTCGAAATCCTATCTACTGCACTTTTCAATTCGTCTCCAATTTCTGCGCCATCAGCAGCCATGGCAATGTGCTCCACTTTTTGTCCCGAGTATCCACTCACCTAAATTGGGGAAGTCTTACGACTCAAAATAAGTGGGGTGGAGGGGTGGGGGATTTGCTGATCAGATCCCCCGAGCAATTTCTTCCACTGTTTCCTTAATCTCGCTGGTGATAGAGGAATCCAATTTCTTTCTAGGTGGATCAGTAATAGCTTAAAGTTTATCTGAGTAACTGCAGCAATTTGATCAAAGCCAACTAGAGGCAACTCATTGTTTGGCTTAACTTTAATTTACTGATCTGTCTTGTCATGCTGTTCAGAATTCTGGGAATTGTCACTTGGCACTATGACATTAAGAAGTTTATCTGGCAGTATGACAATTTTTTATTAGAAGATTTTGATTCTCTTGGAATTCTTCAGAATAAACACTTTGCATAACGATGAATTGAAGTCTGGCTATACTTGATGTAATTATTGGCTCTATTTTGCCTAGGCAAACTATATGTAGCATAGAATATTTTTGCATTTTTGCACTGTATTTCAGCATTTCAGCACATCGTTATTGTGTTTGTGCTTTTCGGCATTCCTGCACTGCGTTTCAGCATTTTTTGAATTTTTGCACAATGTTTCAGCATTTATGCACGGTGTTTCTGCGATTCTGTACAGTGTTTCAGCATTTCTGCACAGTATTTTTGCGACTCTGCACAGTGTTTCTGCATTTTCAGCATTTCTGCACAGCGTTTCAGCATTTCAGCATTTCTGCACAGCGTTTCAGCATTTCAGCATTTCTGCACAATATTCTGCACATCATTTAGGCAATTTCTGCGTTTCTGTACAGTTTTTCTGTGTTTTCTGGATTTCTGCACATTATTTTTTGATTTCTGCACAGTGTTCTGCATTTTCTCATAGAGTTTCTGCAATTTCTGCGTTTCTGCACAGCGTTTCAGAATTTTCTGCTTTCTGCTTAGTATTTCTGCATTTCTGTGCTGTGTTTCTTGAGTTTCTGCATTTTGCACAGCAGTTCTGTATTTCTTCAGCGTTTTAGCATTTCTGCATAATGTTTCTTCAGTATTTTTACGTTTCTGCATAGTATTTCTGCGTTTTCTGCATTTCGGCACAGTAGTGAGCACCCTCCATTATTGTTGAAGTGTATACTGGGTTGTTGTTGTTGTTGTTGTTGTTTTTTATTTGCTAAGTTTTAAAATGTTTTCGTCAATGATTTTTTTTCTAAGTTGTCATCTTGGTTCTTTGATCAATGTTCAGTGATATTTTGTTTTCATCTTAAATTTAGGTTGCTGGTTCTACAATTTCATCCTCTTCAAGAAGAGACACACATTGGCAAATTTTATTTTAGAGCGCAAAGCAGAGAAATACACTTTACAAGGTTAGTTAAGTAATACCTGATACGTTTCTATTCAACCATATGGTTTTTCTGCTAATATTATCTTGAATATTTCAATAGAGTGGAGCTATGTTTTCATGTGTAGGTAACTTGATAATTTTAATATGTATAGCTTTTGATAATTTTTGAAGTCTCTGCTAGATTACCTGTGTTGAACTTGAAGTTGGGTTTGGCCTAAGATAAGTGTCATGACTAGGTAAGAGATTCTTATTCTCTTTATCTTTTACTATGCTATTAGCCTATTATTATACAAGAATCGATTTAAAAAATTACTCATAAGTTTTAGGGTATATTTGTTAAGTATATTTAATACTTAAATAAATCTATATTTTGAAATCTAATATCACCATTGATTTTAGGTTTTCAAATGATCTTTCCAGGCTTGGATGGATTTACCAAGGTATAGCAAAGAGTATATGATGTTCAACGTTTTTTGGACTTTTCTTATTCTGATGGAGATCCTCAGGGTGAAGAAATTCAATGCCCGTGTGGAAAATGTTGTAACATCCCTTGGTGTCGAAGGAATGTAGTATATGATCATTTAGTATGCCACAATTTTGTTAAAGGCTATACAAGATGGATTAATCATGGGGAATGGGAAATCTCAATGGATGTTGATGATGATATGGATGAAGATAATTCGTATGATGACATTGATGGGTTGTTGAATGATCAATTTAGAGATGTTGCACAAGGAGTTTATGAATGCCAAAACGAAGATGCCAAAAAATTCTATAACTTAGTTGATGAGGCAAGCCAAGAATTATATCCTGGTTGTAAAGGATTCTCTAAATTATCATTCACGATCCGTTTATATTTATTGAAGTGTCTACATGGATGGAGCAATGAGTACTTTACTTCCTTCTTAGAGTTATTGAAAGAGGCGATGCCCGAATAGAACATTCCTTTATCCTGCAAAAATGCCAAGTATTTTGTAAAGAATCTAGGTCTGGGTTATAAGAATATTGATGCATGTCCCAATGACTGCACGCTATTTTAGAATGATCATAAGAGATGAATATTGCCATGTTTGTGGAGCTTCTCGATATATTGAATATCCTGAAGTATATAGCGATCTTGAGCCTTCCAAAATAGCTCAACGTGTTGCTGCTAAAACTTTGAGACACTTTTCGTTAATTCCTAGAATCAAACGATTATTTATGTGCTCAAAGACGGCAAATAAATTGAGGTGGCATGACGACGAGCGGTCTAAATATGGAAAGTTAAGGCATCCTGTCGACGGCCAAGCATGGAAAGACTTTGATAGCCTTCATCCAGGTTTTGCAAAAGATTCTCGCAATCTGAGACTTGGCTTGGCAAGTGATGGATTCAATCCATTTCGGACCATAAGCATTTCTCATAGCACATGGCTAGTTGTCATAATGTTTTATAATTTACCTCCTTGGATGTGCATGAAACAAGAATATTGCATGCTTTTGTTGCTTATATCTAGGCCGCGATCTCCTGGAAATGATATTGACATTTATTTGCAACCATTAATAGAAGAGTTGAAGGTATTGTGGGAGTCAGGAGTTGATACATATGATGCTTCAAGAAATCAAACATTTCAAATGCGAGCAGCTCTTATGTGGACAATTAGTGACTTTCCTGCATATGCTATGTTATCTGGGTAGAGTACAAAAGGAAAGTTGGCTTGTCCTTGCTGTAACTATGGCACTAATTCTTGCTATCTAAAACATAGTCGAAAAATGTGTTACATGGATTATCGTATTTTTCTTCCCATGGATCATCCGTGGAGATCCAACAAAAGGTCTTTCAATGGAAAAATAGAATTTAGGCCTCCTCCAGAATTGTTGAAGGGAACAAATGTGTTCAATATGTTACAAAATGTTTAAAATGTATTTGGGAAGATGCAAAAGAAATCAAATGTCGGCCCATGGAAAAAAAGGTCGATCTTTTTTAATTACCTTATTGGCAACATAACTCGCTTCGCCACAACCTTGATGTAATGCATATTGAGAAGAACATAGTTGACAGTATAATTGGAACACTTCTGGAAATTTCGGGCAAGACGAAAGATCATGAAAGTGCTCGTTATGACCTCAAAGAGATGGGAATTAGGAAGAACCTTCGTCCAAAAGATATAAAGGATGGCAAGAAAATAAAGCTTGCACAAGCATGCTTCTTTATGACTAAGGGAGAAAGATCCAAATTTTGTGGTGTTTAGAAGAATGCAAAGCTACCCGATGGAAGTGCTTCCAACATTTCTCGATATGTGCATCTAGCTGAAAGAAAAATATCTAATTATAAGACCCATGATGCACATTTCATGTTACATTATTTGTTGTCAATACCAATTAAAAACATGCTTTCTGATCATGTAGCTATTCCGTTGATTCGTTTAAGTTCCTTTTTTCGCCATTTATGTCAAAAAATTATCACATTGAATGAAGTAGATTGTTTGGAAGCAGAGATTAGAGAAACAGAGAATCAACTTGAGCAAATTTTTCCTCCTTGTTTTTTTGATATAATGGTTCATTTGACGAACGAGGTAAGATTAGGAGGTCCAGTTCAATGTCGATAGATGTATCCTCCTGAAAGATTTATGTGTAGGTACAAGTCATATGTCCGCAACAAAAAACACCCAAAAAGATCTATTGATGAGGCATACTTATTTGAAGAGTGTCTAAATTTATGCTCTAGATACTTACATAGGGGTGTACATAATAGATTTAATAGAAGTTATGGATCATTCATTGGTTATGGAAAGATATGAGGTCTATATATATATATGTTAAAAAGGGTGGGGGAAGGAAGATATTCACTTCAATAAGTATAAAAACAACCAAATGCATACCTGACAAATATTGCATTTGATTTTATTCCCATCACCTTCAAGTGCCCCTACGTCTGAGTGCATGCATTGATAAATGCTTCTTTGAATTCCTCTGACAGAACTGTGCTAACAATGCCCATCCCCCCCCCCCCCCCCCAAAGAATATCCTAACTTGATATTCTTCAGCTGTAAAAAGACTTCCCTAGACCGTTGTTGTAAGAATGGGAATTCTAGTACATACTGGTCTCGGGGGTGACATGAGATTGAGGTGTGGAAATATGTGAGGGTGTATGCTAGTGAATGAGAGAGTGGGAGTCATGGGGTGAGTGTTTAGGTGAGTGAAATTGGACTACTATATTTTGTTTATTGTACTCATTAGTCAATTTTTATTTATATATGACTGAAAAATATGCAAAACATGGTGCTACTATATGCTATCCTAGTCTTTGTTCTTCTAGACGAACGATTAAAGTTTAGTTTCTGTCTAATTATTAATTTCTTTTTATGTGTAGGAGAAAGCGGGTGATGCAATTGGAAATGGTGTTTAAAAGTCAATTAATGTGAATGCGAATAATTTTTGATAATTAAGATGTCTAATATTCATGATACTATATGAATATAATCACTTTTGAAAAGTTTATTGTTAATGAGCATTTTGACACACTGTTTTGTTAGTATGTGTATTCATTTGAATTATTATTTTTGGTATTTATTAGCTAATTTAGTTCTTTATATCATCAAAATATATGATAATAATGCATATGCTTGAAATAATTGTAATTACATGCTATATGTAAAATGTAAAATTTTTAAATAATAAAAAATAAATTGTATAGCCTAGCCAAAATTGCCACGCTTTAAAAGTGTGGCTATATGTCTGTACGTCTACCAAAGACCACGTTTTCTAGGGGTTCCTTCAGAAGCCATGGTTAACAAGTGTGGCCTGAAAGGTAACAAAAGCCACACTTTTTGTGTGTAGTTGTAGGGTATAAAAGCGTTGTCATATGGGGTGTAACAAGCATTGTCTTTGTTAACTAATAGGCCACGCTTTTAAGCGTGGCTTGTAAGGCAATATTTGAAAAGCCTGCCCTTAGGTCAAAGGTTACGCTTCTTTTGGCCACCCTCAGAAAAGAGTTGTCTAAAGTCGAAAAGTGTGGCATTTGATCAAAGGCCACACCTTTTGCTAGTTTAGGCCATACTTTTCCGGGGTAGTCAAAGGCCTAAAATGTTGTAGTGATATTGTTGGTGTTCTACTATGACTTCCTCCTTTAGCACCTCAATTTTGGTCTCTTATGCACACTGCTCCTCGCTACTATCCATAATATTAGCTTGATGAGCATTAAAAGCTTCAACTAATTGAGCCACTTGAGCCTCCAAGATGCCAATAATTTTCTCCTGCCTTTGGATAGTATCCCATTGCCTTTGTATTAGCAATTCTTTCTCATTATTTTGTTCCAAGAGGAACATCAACATATCCTTGATCTCTTTTAGGTCAACATCCCCATGTTCTTTGTTCCTATTAACTTCATAAGAGAATGTAGAATCATCATAATAAGGGGATGGGGGAGGATAAGAAGTATAAGCATCATCATAAAAGTGACCACCTTGACAACCACACACATCACATATATTCAACAGATAAGATTGAGTTGGTGCACATAACTCACTCTCCGAAATGTGTTGGCAATTTTTCCATATGTGGTTTCCTCCACAATAACCATAAAGAAGACCAACAGTAGAATCACCAACATCGAAACTCTCATAATTCCAATATGTCGTGTTTCTCAAATCAACAAGCAAACTAAAAAAAGTTCAAATACTAGAAAACAAAATAAATGTTCAAAATTGAAACCTAACACTATGTAAACCTACAGCTACACCTTTAGTTCCCCGACAACATTACCAAAATTTGATCACACCCAACTCTAGTCCTAAAAAGGATAAGCGGTCGCTGCAAATATAATCCTGTCTAAACGTATGGAGTCGAATCCCACAAAGAACTAAAGTTTAACTACAATTATTTACTATCACTAATAAAGCAAGCTATAACAATTCCTACATTATAAATATTAATATCTTGTGTATAACTATTTAACTATCAAATTAAAGTGGTGAATTAATAAATAGGGATACTAAGGGTTGGAGACAAAATTGAAAATGCCTAGAGTTATGATTTCCCCAATTGTCGGAATCCTTCCCGTTACGTCTTCTATTTTTTTGCCTAAGTATTCTCTACAGATCATAAGCACTCAACTTATCATAATTCTCTCTCGAGCAACTACAATAATTGACTAGTCATATTCATTCAAATTACACTAGCTCGCACTTTTTCACTGCCCACTATGATCACGTCAAATCTTTATTATCTTTAATCTCACTTTTAAACCAGTCGTATTGATCTCCATATACCTTGAGAGTGATGTTGTTCGACAACAATCTAAATATGCACTATTTCTCAAGCAATACATAATAAATAGGCACAGACAATTGATGGCCATTTATTCAACAGCAATAAACACGTAGTTGAACAAGTAGCAATATTCAAAGGAAAAATTATATTAAAACGTAACAAGAATTCATATTCCAAAAGGTTCCATCAAACCCTAGATTAGAGATTTTAGCTACTCATAATTTTATAAACAATAATAATAATAATAATATTCAAAAGCATCAAACTACATATTAAAGAAGAACGGAGAGAAAAACTCTTGTGATTCGTCACGAGAGTGTTTCGTATCCTTCTTGCCTCTCCAATCAATATCTCTTCAGAAACTAACTTCAAGAGGTATTTATATGGTGGGGTCGAGGTCTACATGTCCAAACATAGTGAGGAAATAAAAGTGGCTCGGGTAAGCATCGTCCGCTGGGGGCATTGTCAGACGCACCAACATTACTCCTCAAGGCACCATAAGAGGTGCCAACATTTCTCCGCGAGGTGCTGGCAGAGGTGCAAATAAGAATGTCCTGGACAAAGCCTTGCACTGTCTACGGCTGTGACTTTTCATTGTCTTGCTAGTCTTCTTTTATTGCTCCATTTTATAGCTTTGAGGTACCATTTCATGCAAATTTTTTTCACTTCATGTCCAAGCATTCCTACACATAAAATAAACTTTATTAAGCTCAATTTTCATGGAAATTAATATCTGAACAACAATAAAATAGGGTAAATAACGTCAAAAAATATGATTATAGCACGACATCAGTATGAAGTTGTTTTGGCTAGATTCGAGTCGTTCGGAGTTGGATAATTGCGGGAAATGCTTACTAGTGGATTAAGTTAGTGTACTTCGAGGTAAGTGTCTTGTCTAACTTAGTGTGGAGGAATACCCCCTTAAGATTGGTGTTGTTTGTGATAATTGTGTTATGTGGAAGTCGTGTACGCAATGTGACGAGTGTGTACACGGGCTGAATGTGGTAATTGGCTGGTTTTAGCTATGTAGATTCCTTCCATGCCTTTAATTGAGTTTCCATAACATGTTATAGTCATACTCATTAGTCTATCTTCACATGCTTTACTTGACATCTTTAATACTTGTCTTATATCTTATTTGCTAATTTTCTTTACCTGTTAGTTGAAGTTATTGTTTCTCCTGTTTCTCATTCATTATTTAATCGTTGAGTTCCTTTACTTGAAGTTATTATTTCTTGGAATATTTTTGATGTTGGAATTTGGAGTTGAAGTTATAAAGGTCGTGATTCACATTGAGGCAAAGTTCTAAATTGTTGAAATACCATTATTGTTGAGTTATTCACTTTCGATTGCTATTGTTGAGACTCTTGTACATGTTGTGGTTGAGCCATGGGTTTCTTATCGTGGAATCACTATTATTATCGATTTCTTTGGCAATGTGTGATATTGGGCACTTAAGGTGAAATTTGTGATACATTGTAACATTGATACGCATGTAGTGGTGTCACAACCCGAATTACCCTCCGAACGGTCTCGTGAAGGCACCTAGTCTCTACGACTAGGTAGACCTAAAACTTGCGGATTAGAGTTTCATTATTTAAGAAGATCCTTAAAGTGACTCTCACGATATAAAAATTGCATCGAAAACTATTTCCGCATTCTTGAGGTACCCGACAAAGAGAAACAGCGCCATGTAATATCACATCTCTAAGCTGCACAAATCTTGAAAATTAGTTAACATCTGAGTCACTTGATTTGAAGCCTTAATCATAATGAAGCAAATACAAAAATAGGACAACTGAACTGCTAATGAAGAAGAATGTGTAGGCATAAGATTATTTAAATTTGAATGTAATCGTGATAACTCATGACCTTATACAAATCTTGGGAAAAAATTATACATACATACTAATATTGGACTAATTTTTTTGGGAAAGGGAATTGTGATACATTTTCCCTTTAAAATTTGGTTTCCACAACTATAAGTGAGTTGAAGTGTAATTTCTTTGATAAAGGAGTTGAAGTGTACTTTCTATGTTTCTAATGAGACTTCTTTACACCACAAGGCTGAAGTAAACTGAATCAAATGCTAGCTCCAAATAGCTAATTGTGAAGAACATCCGTCTATTTATCTTCATCTTCAAAGTGTGAATGACTGGACGAAATTATTTGTCTTTAAGTCCAAGAATTCAGAGAACTTAAAAAAATGTTATAGCTAATATTTTAAAAAAATTGTTGCCAATAGGCCCATTTTCCAGTAGTGAAGCCTAAAACTTGCAGAGAAATAAAAGCAATATAATTATTGAAATAGAAAAGAAAAAGAAGACACATAACTCAGCCGCTCGACATATACAATTTCACTTCCCAAAACCTGGAATGTCACGACAGTCACAAGCTCCGTACAAAATGTAGCTCTATACAATGAAATAGTGGAAAATACATAAGTCATCTATGCCTATACTAGAGTAGAAGGGGACTCGTGGGATTCTGTAGACGCAGCAGAATTACCTCGCGGTGTCCAAGAAGCTGCTAGAACGACTCCTAGCCAAGATACTGGGTGCTGGTACCTGGATCTGCACATAGAAAACATGCACAGGAAAGGGCGTGAGTATTCCAAAATTGGTACCCAGTAAGTGCCAAGCCTAATCCAGTCAAGTAGTGACGATGTCAGGTTAAGGCTCTACTGGATGTTTATAGTAAAATCAGTTTAAAAGTTTCACAGAGAGATATAATAAGCAAAAGCAAAAACAGTAGAAACAGTAAGCTAAAAGAAATAGTAAAAAAGGAGTCCTCGGCTCGGCACAACGTATCTCACGGTAACAGATATGCAATGCAGTACAAGGGGAAAGCTCCCAGAATCTAGTCCGTAGTCCCAATTTAAATATGCGATGCAGTAATGGGGGAAAGCTCCCGGAATCTCATCGTAGTTCTAATTTAAATATGCAATGAAGTACAGGGGGAAAGCTCCCGGAATCTCGTCCGTAGTCCTAATTTAAATATGCAATGCGGTCCAGGGGGAAAGCTCCCGGAATCTAGTCTGTAGTCCCAATTTAAATATGCGATGCAAATGAATACCGGATACAATTTATTTGAACAGTTCAGGAAGAATCATAGGCAATTACGGATAAGACTACCTAAACATGGTGCAAATAGTAAGAAATAAGAGTAACTCAAGTAAAACAGATAAACATGCTCATTCCTAAGCTAAACTATACAGTTAGTACGTGAAACAATGAAATAGGGATAAAATGATTTATGTCATGAAAGGAAAAGTGGGATATTTAGCAACAATATCCCGTGTACACACTCGTCACCTCATGTACATGGCGCCCATATAACAAAAACAGTATCAAAACAACCTAAGGGGAAGTCCCCAACACAGAGTTAGGAAAGTCACTTACCTCGACTGCGCTACTCAACTCAACACCTCGCTCTTGCCACGAGTATCCGGCTCCGAATGGCCCAAATCTATTAAATTCGATTGCATAATGTAAATAACACTTTAAGGAATCAAAATAGCTAATTAGTTCGAAGCTAATACGCGAAACTAGGAAATTTGTCCAAAAATTCCCCCGGGTCACGTCTCGGAATCGGTAAAAATTATAAATTTCGGACACTCATTCACTCACGAGTCTAACCATATAAGAATTACTCATATCGGATGTCAAAATCCCAATCAAAACTCAAGAATTCAGCCTAGGAAGTTATCCAATTTTTCCACAAAAATTTCAAATTTAAAGGCTAGATTAAAGAGTATAATCATGGAAATTAGTCTAAATCGGATAGAAATCACTTACCCAAGTTGCCCAGGTGCAAAACTCTCCAAAAATCGCACTTCCCGAGCTCTCAAGTTCAAAAATGTGAAGAATAGTTCAAACCCTCGAATTTGGGTCTTTAAAAGTTCTGCCCAGTTATTTGTTCTATGCGATCGCAGATTTACAGTCGCGATCGCGAAGAGTACTAAATACACGCCTAAAATTCCTTCTACGCGATCGCAGAGTGTTGCACGCGATCGCGAACCTTATCTCCTCAATGCTAGTTGATCGTGGTTGGCTTCATGCAACCGCATAGAACAATACTCAAACCTTCCGCTGCCTAAAGAATACTATGCGATCGCGACATTAGCCATGTGAACGCGGAGACTAGACTGCCCAAACACTGCGATCGCGGAACAACTTGTGTGATCGCATATAACAATTTCTTGCCTGCCTCAGTTTACCCTATGCGATCGCGGATGAACTCACGCAATCGCGATGAACAAAAGACTGCTGCTGTAAAACCAGAAAACCAGTAATAAGCTTAAGGCTAAATTTGCCCGTTTGAGCACCCGAACCACACCCGAGGCCCCCGAGACCTCAACCAAACCTACCAAACAATCCTAATACCTCATTCAAACTTAGTCGAGCCTTCAAAACACATATCATAACATCAAAATCATCATTTATGCATAGATTCAAGCCTAAGAACTTATGAAATTTCCAAAATCTGCATTCGATGCCGAAACACGTCAAAACTCATTCGAATGACCTCAAATTTTACACACTGGTCATAAATGACACCACAAACCTGCTATCACTTCCGGAATTCCATTCCGAGCCCGATATCAAAATTTCACCTTTCTAACTTTCGCCAATTCAATCCTAAATTTACTAAAGACCTCGAGAACACATTTCGAACACGCTCCTAACCCCGAAATCACCCAACGGAGCTAACGGAGTAGGAAGAATTCCATTCCGGATCCGTCTTCACATAGTTCTAACTACGACACAATTTCTAAAGCTTAATTTCACATAAAGGACTATGTGTCCAAAATCCCTCTGAATTTCCCCACTCAACGTTTCGAAAAGTTCCAAAAGCAGAAATAGACATGGGAGAAGCAGTTATTAGGGGATCGGGGAGCTAACTCTCAAAATGACCGACGGGGTCGTTACATCCTCCCCCTCTTAAGAAAATCTTTCGTCCTCGAACGAGTATAGAGACATACCTGAAGCTGTGAAAAGATGACGGTACTGACTGCGTATATCCTGCTCGGTCTCCCAAGTCGCCTCCTCGACCGGATGACCCCTCCACTGAACATTTACTGATGCAATATTCTTTGACCTGAGCTTTCTGACCTGTCTATCCAATATAGCTACTGGCTCCTCGACATATGATAAATCCTTGTCCAACTGGACTGAACTGAAATCCAAAACATGGGTCGACTCACCGTGATACTTCCGGAGCATAGAGACGTGGGATACCGGATGAACTCCTGCTAGGTTGGGAGGCAAGGACAACTCATAAGCACTCTCCCCGACCCACCGCAATACCTCAAAAGGCCAATAAACCTCGGACTCAGCTTACCCTTCTTCCCGAACCTCATGACGCCCTTCATAGGTGATACCCGAAGCAAAACCCGATCACCAGCCATAAATGCCAAATCACGAACCTTCCGGTCCGCATAGCTCTTCTGCCTGGACTGAGCTGTGTGAAGCGCTCTGAATCACCTTCACCCTCTCCAAGGCATACTGGACCAAATCTGTACCCAACAATCGGGCCTCGCCCGGCTCAAACCATCCCAATTGAGACCTGCACCGTCTACCATACAAAGCCTCAAATGGTGCCATCTGAATGCTGAACTGGAAACTATTATTATAAGCGAACTATGCAAGTGCAAGTATCGGTCCCATGACCCTCCAAAATAGCATCACACAGGCACGGAGCATATCCTCAAGAATCTGAATCGTACGCTCGGACTGCCCGTCAGTCTGAGGGTGAAAGGATGTGCTCAACTCCACCCTGGTGCCTAAATCCTGGTGAACGGCTCTCCAGAACCGTGAAGTGAACTGTGTACCTCTGTCTGAGATGATAGATACTGGAATACCGTGGAGGCGCACAATCTCCTTGATATAAATCCCGGCCAACCTCTCGGAGGAATATGTAGTCAACACTGGAATGAAATGGGCTGATTTGGTTAGCTGATCCACAATCACCCAAATAACATCAAACTTCTTCAAAGTCCGAGGAAGTCCAACCACGAAGTCCATGGTGATCCGCTCCCACTTCCACTCTGGAAGCTCAATCTGCTGAAGTAACCCTCCCGGTCTCTAATGCTCATATTTGACTTGCTGACAGTTGAGACACTTGGCTACAAACTCCACTATATCCTTTTTCATCCTTTGCCACCAATAGTACTGTCTAAGATCCTGGTACATCTTCGTGGTACCCGGGTGGATGGAATACCGCGAGCTATGGGCCTCCTCAAGAATCAACTCCCGAAGCCCATCTACATTGGGCACACAGATACGGCCCTGCACCCACATCACGCCATCATCACCAATAGTCACATCCCTGGCATCACCCCGTCGAACTCTATCCTGAAGCACCAGAAGATTGGGATCGTCATACTGGCGCTCTCTGATACGGTCATAAAAAGAAGATTGAGCAACCACACAAGCTAATACCCGGCAAGGCTCAGAAAGATTCAATCTCACGAACTGACTGGCTAAGGACTGAACATCCAAGGCTAAGGGCCTTTCAACCGCCAGAAGATATGCCAAACTCCCCTAACTCTCCTCCTGGTGACTCAAGGCGTCGGCCACCACATTGGCCTTCCCCGGGTGGTATAATATAGTGATGTCATAGTCCTTTAGTAACTCCAACCATCTCCGCTGGTGCAAATTGAGGTCCTTCTGCTTGAATATGTGCTGCTAACTCCGGTGATCAGTGAAAATCTCACAGGGAACACCGTATAAATAATGACGCCATATCTTCAGGGCATGAACAATCGCGGCCAACTCGAGATCATGAACTAGATAGATCTTCTCATGCACCTTAAATTGTCTGGACGTGTAGGCAATCACCCTACCGTCCTGCATCAACACCGCTCCGAGGCAAATCCTCGAAGCATCACAATAGACTGTATAGGACCCTGAACCCGTAGGCAATACAAACACTGGAGTTGTAATCAGGGCTGTCTTGAGCTTCTGAAAGCTCTCCTCACACTCCTCAGTCCACCTGAACGGAGCACCCTTTTGAGTCAACCTGTTCATCGGTGCTGCAATGGATGAAAATCCCTCCACAAAACGGCGATAGTACCCAGCCAAACCAAGGAAACTACGGATCTCAGTAGCTGAAGACGGTGTAGGCCAACTCTGTACTGCCTCCACCTTCTTTGGATCTACCTTGATCCCATCACAAGGCACCACATGGCCTAAGAATGCCACAGAATCAAGCCAAAATTCGCACTTAGAAAATTTGGCATATAATTTCTTCTCCCTCAAAGTCTGAAGCAAAGTCCTCAAATGTTTCTCATGGTCCTCCTGGGACCGAGAATATACCAAGATGTCATCAATGAACACTATGACGAAGGAATCAAGATAAAGCTTAAATACCTTGTGCATCAGGTGCATAAAGGCTACTGGGTCATTGGTCAGCCCAAATGATATCACAAGGAACTCATAGTGGCCATATCTTGTCCTGAAGGCAGTGTTCGGGATGTCCGGCTCCCGAATCTTCAACTGATGATAAACCGAATGCATATCGATCTTGGAGAATACCCTGGAACCCTGTAACTGGTCAAATAAATCATCAATGTGAGGCAATGGGTACCTGTTCTTCACTATAACCTTATTCAGCTGCCGGGAATCAATACACATACGCATCGAACCATCCTTTTTCTTCACAAATAATACCGGAGCACCCTAAGGTGATACACTGGGCCTGATGAAACCCTTATCAAACAACTCCTGCAACTGTTCCTTCAACTCAGGAGGAGCCATGCGATAGAGCGGAATGAAAATGGGCTGAGTGCCTGGTAACAAATCAATGTCAAAGTCAATATCTCTGTCGGGCGGCATACCCGGAAGATCAGCTGGAAAAACATCGGGATGGTCCCGCACAACTGGAACTGACTCAACTTTAGGGGTATCAACACTAACATCTCTCACATAGGCTAAATACGCATCATACCCCTTCTCCACCATCCACTGAGCCTTAAGAAAAGAAATGACCCCGCGGGGAGTATACTCTAAGGAACCTCTCCACTCTAACCTCGGTGAACCTGGCATAGCCAGCGTCATGGTCTTAGCGTGACAATCAAGAATAGCATTATGGGGCGACAACCAGTCCATGCCCAAGATAACATCAAAGTCTACCGTACTGAGTAATAACATATCAGCCCTGGTCTCAAAACCATTAATAACAATCAAACACGATCGATATACGCGGTCCACAATAAGAGTGTCTCCCACGGGAATAGAAACATAAACGGGGGAACTCAAAGAATCCCGAGATATCCCCAGATGTGAAGCAAAATAAGAAGACACATATGAATACGTAGAACCTGGATCAAATAATACCAGTGCATCCCTATGACAAACAGGGACAATACATGTGATGACTTAATCTGAAGCAACGACCTCTAAAAGGGATGGAATAGCATAGTACCTGGACTGGCCTCCCCCTCTAGGGTGACCTCGACCTCCCCGGCCTCCACCTCAGGCTGTCTGAGAAGGTGGGGTAGCAGCTGGGACTGGAAGAATAGTTGGAGGACCCGGTGGAGCACGTGGGGCCTGATAAGTCTGAGATAGTGCACCCCTCCTAGATCTGGGGCAATCTCTAATCATGTGGCAAGGGTCACTACACCCAAAACAACCCCTCAAAGGACGTGGATATTGGTGCTGACTATGAACTGGCCTGCTGGACTGGCTGGTGATAACACCTCGAGTAGGAGGCACATAAGATACTGGTGGTGCATAATAAGGCTCCTAAGGTCTAGGAGGAGCTGGAATACCACTGGCTGCTAGAAGAGCTGAATGAACAGGGCAACTCACAAAACCCCTACCATAGCGTGCTGCTGGTGCACAAACTCCCAAAAAAAGACTAGTCTCTCGAGACCTCTTGGCCTCTCTCTCCTCCCTGTCCCGGGCTAACATACTCTCAATCCTCCGGGCAATACTCACGGCCTGCTGGTAAGTGATATCTGTCTCCAACTCCCTGGCCATATTGATCCGAATACTGGGGTGGAGTCCCTCAATGAAGCGTCGAACCCTCTCTCTGATCGTGACAACCAAGGCTGGTGCATGACGAGCCAAGTCACAGAAACGGACTGTATAATCTGACTTAGTCATGGTACCCTGGCGTAACTGCTCAAACTCTGCACGCCAAGCATCCCTGAGGCTCTGAGGGACAAACTCCAGTAAGAACATCTCAGAGAACTGAGCCCAAGTAAGTGAAACTGCCTCGTCTGGACTACTCAGCTCAAAAGCACGCCAGCACTGATAAGTCACTCCCCTCAGCTGGAAAGCAGTGAAAGAAACCCCACTCGTCTCCACAATACCCATAGTGTCAAGAACGCGATGACACTCCTCAAGAAAACCCAGAGCATCATCTGAAGCTAGTCCGCTGAACTCAGGTGGATGGTACTTCTTGTACCTCTCACATCGGAGTTGCTCTGCCTCAGAAGCAGCTACCTTAGCCTCATGCTGAGCTGGAGCCGCTGGGAGCATAGGGATATACTCTAGAACCTGCCCAATATGGACCCTCTGCTCAGGAGTACGGGCTACGGGAGTCTGTGCCCCTCCCCCAGACTGGGATGTAGCTGGAGCTATCGGGAGTAGTCCCACCTAAGACAGAGTGCTGAAGGCACTCAAGAACTAAGCCAAAGTCTCCTGGAGGGCTGGAGTAACAATAGGGACCTCCTGTGCCCCTCCAACTATAGCTGTTGGGGACCCCTCCGTCTCTTCTCTTGCAGGTGTTCCGGCTGCACCGCGTGCTCGTCCTCTACCCCGACCCCTGCCTCTGGTGGCTTTGGCTGGGGGCTTGGGTGCCTGATCATTAGTACGTCCGGTACGGGTCCGCACTATCTGTGAGCAAGAGTAGAATAGAATTTTATAATTTTGATGACAGTAACTAGCACGGCAAGGAATTCCAAAGAATATGATTGTTCTTAACAGTTACATAGCCTCTCGAAGATAGATACGGACGTCTCCGCACCGATCGACGAGACTCTAATAAACCGGCTTGTGACTGGTGACTCCTATGAACCTAGACGCTCTGATACCAGCTTGTCACGACCCGAATTACCCTCCGAATGGTCTCGTGACGGCACCTAGTCTCTACGACTAGGTAACACTACTGGAAAATGGGCCTATGGCAACACAAGAAAACCGTTGCAATAGATAGAAAAATCGTTGCCATAGAGATATTGCAACGGTTTACCACCCGTTCCACCAGCTCGCGTGCCAATAGAGGCAACGATTAACATAATCGTTGCTATAGACCATCTATGGCAACGATTTTCCCCCTCTCTATCACGACGATTATTCTTTTCAATTGCAACGATTGAACCCGTTACCATAGTGTTTAATACAACGGTTAATAAGTGTTACCATATAATTTAAAGCAACGGTTATGCCAGCTATTGTTACGCCTATTTAGGGATATTACAATGGTTTCGTTAACCTATTGTAACGGTTTTATGTCTATGGCTACACTTTTTTATAGCCTATGACAATAAAAAAAAGCTATTGCATCGGTTTGAACCACCTATGGCAATGGTTTATGGAACATTTAAGGATCTATTGTAACGGTTCCGCTAGGCTATTGTAACAATTTAATTGAAATAAAAATATAGCCCTGGTTATAAATAAATATTTATATATTAAAAATTACAATACACTCAAATTTATATAAATCACAAAATGAAGTTATTCATAATCTAAATTTCCAACAAGCTAATAACATCCATATATAAAAGAAAAATCTTCTACCCCAAGTGCATTAATTTTACTGTTCAAGAGTTGGAGTAAGTTTCAAAATGTTGATAACAAAAAATTCATAGAATAAACATAAAATTCTTCTTCAGTAAGGTCTAGATCTTCATCACTTCCTCTGTCTTCACTTTCTTCATCTGTTCCACCTACAAAATAGGATAAATAAAGTCATAACACTTCAAGAGAATCCAATCTAAGAATGCTCATAGTCCAAAGAATCAAGAAAAAAAGAAAAAGAACATGACATTCAAAGAACCGGTCGGGATGATTTCGGTAGCAACCAAAAATTCATTCTAATATCTAGACATTCATTTCATCTTACCAAACAACATAACAACTGAAAGCAGGTGCAATGCATCACCATGGGAATTGTAGCACGCAAGCAGAATTTTAATTTCTTAGTTCATATTCAAAAGCAAATTTTTCCAATGCTTACACACTAGATAAGCCTCTTTATTTATCCGCAATTAGTCAATGGTATGCAATATAAACCAGAACTACAGTTCCTACACTAGATGATCAGAGCATATTTCGGGTGGTGGTCGATATTTGAATTAAATAAGGGCCTTTAATTTATACATGTACAATCTACTTGGCCACATCATGTCAGGATAAGATTAGCAACTCAAGGACATGAGAACTTTGTTGAAGGTTAACCAAAATTTATATCAATACTCACTCCACAATAAAGATTCATTGAAAGTCATACACATAACCAAATGCAAGCGTACTCCCAAAATCATTTAGATTGTACAATACTGATAACCAGAAATGAAGGTACAAAGTGTTAGAAGCTAAAATACTGCAGATCCAAACTCCAAGTTCTCCCAAACTTTCAACTTTCAACTTTTATATTATGCGGTTGTTCAATCAGCTGAATCTCCTTGTTTAGGCAAACAAAATCAGAGACCAGCAGTAGGGATGTGCATAGTGCAGTTACATTATACACATATGCTATTGGTCTCAAGTAGATAGACTAACATAGAGGACTAAATGCAAAATGGTAATATATCCATAGTCTCTACTAATGATTGAGCCAACATATAGAGAAAATACACAGTATGTAAAGGCCCACACAAACAACACACATACAGATATGCACACTTATTTGTAAATCAAACACGCACAATCAATCCGGAACCTTTTCAATTGCTAGAAATGACTAAATAAATGACAGTATTTTCATATATAAAAAAAAAAGATACACCTCAATTATTATCAATAGGCAATGGTTTACTTTCAGAAAATTACATTTCGAAATTGGCCATAGGCAAGATTTAACAAATAGACAAAACTGCCAAGAAAATTGAACTATAATCATAATTCAGTTTTTCATTCATCATAGTTGATGTGTTAGTATTGCCAGTGCAACTAGCTAGCAATGACAGCAAGTAGTTTGTATACTCTGAAAATTTTATTGGAAGGAAAAACATACTATTCCCTTGAAAATTTGGTTTCCACAACTATAAGTGAGTTGAAGTGTAATTTCTTTGATAAAGAAGTTGAAGTGTACTTTCTATGTTTCTAATGAGACTTCTTTACACCACAAGGCTGAAGTAAACTGAATCAAATATTAGCTCCAAATAGCTAACTGTGAAGAACGTCCGTCTATTTATCTTCATCTTCAAAGTGTGAATGACTGGACAAAATTATTTGTCTTTGAGTCCAAGAATTCAGAGAACTTAAAAAATGTTATAGCTAATATTTTAAAAAAACTGTTGCCATAGGCCCATTTTCCAGTAGTGAAGCCTAAAACTTGTAGAGAAATAAAAGCAATATAACTATTGAAATAGAAAAGAAAAAGAAGACACATAACTCAGCCGCTCGACATATACAATTTCACTTCCCAAAACCTGGAATGTCACAACAGTCAGAAGCTCTATACATAATGTACCTCTATACAATGAAATAGTGGAAAATACATAAGTCCTCTATGCCTATACTAGAGTAGAAGGGGAGTCGTGGGATTCTGTGGATGCGGCAGAATTACCTCGCGGTCTCCAAGCAGCTGCTAGAATGACTCGTAGCCACGATACTGGGTGCTGGTACCTGGATCTGCACATGGAAAACATGCACAGGCAAGGGCGTGAGTATTCCACAATTGGTACCCAGTAAGTGCCAAGCCTAATCCAGTCAAGTAGTGATGATGTCAGGTTAAGGCTCTACTGGATGTTTATAGTAAAATAAGTTTAAAAGTTTCACAGAAAGATATAATAAGCAAAAGCAAAAACAATAGAAACAGTAAGTTGAAAGAAATAGTAAAAAGGGAGTCCTCGGCTCGGCACAACGTATCTCACGGTAACAGATATACATCACTTGTGTTTGCTTGCATGGTTTCCTTTACATTTTATTCTTTGTTTTCCTCCGTGATGTCTTAATTGCCTTAGTTTAGTGTAGTTATTCTTCATTTTATCATTCCGTTGTTTTTCATTATCATACTATCATATATATATATATATATATATATGTTCAGTGTTCTTATTTATTCTTGTAGGGTCTTGACCTCACCTCGTCATTACTCTATCGAGGTTAGGTTTCATACTTATTGGGTACCGTTCTGGTGCACTCATGATAAGCTTCTGCACATCCTTTTTTCCAGATACATGTACCTTTTACCAGTCTAGGCAGCAATGAGTATAGCTCGGATTATGAGACTTCAAGGTATACTTGCCGGCGTCGGCAAGCCTCGGACTCACCCTCTATCTCGTTCTGTTTCATTTCCCCTTTTTGTAGGTACTATAGTATTGGGATGTTCATTATAATCTTGTAGAGCTTGTGACTTGGTAGCACTATATAGTAATTGGTTAATTTGAAAGTTTATCATTATCTCAGTTCCATTATGCATGTATGTTAGGCTTAACTAGTCTTAGAGACTAGGTTACATCACGACGTCCTACAGAGAGAAATTGGGTTTGTGACACTTATGCTATCTCACACAGATAAGAAAAATCAAGTAAATGTCAAATCTCAAATCAAGAAAAAATATTAATACTAAAAATCAAGTAACGAACCGCATAAGTTTTTCAAGTCAATTTCCATGTTATTAGGTTGGTTGATCTTTAGTGTCGATATACCATAATTCACAATACCACCGTATTCTTATACGGAGTCCGATCACAACCTGATCAGCTAGGTCGTCTCAGTTGAGACATCAACCATAACCACAATTTCAATTATAATTTCCAGCATAATCACCACCATGTGTGCGGCAGGGCGTCCGATCACGGCCTGATCGGCTAGGCCGTCTCACCCGAGACATTACCTTTTTCAATCAATCATCTCACTTCATACTTCTTTCTCATCTTCTCATTTCATTGGCACTAGTGTCCACAATTATAAAGTCATTCATGGCATTTAGTCGTATTCCATAATTCTAGTTTCCCTTTTCCACATTCAAACATCATTATGATAATCAACAACAATAAGGATTACAATCCAAGACATTAAATAGACATATAAGAAATTTGGGATCTTAAGCACATAGAGGCTTTTCATACAATTTGACATAACAATCCTTTATTCGATCTTGACATGAAGTCTTAACATTTTTAACATATATTCCATATTTTGAAAACATCCTCAAATGATAAGATGACATGATGAAGCATTTATATTACATATTGAACATATATCCTTCAACACAAGCATATTCGGAATAGCCAATTATATAATGATCAGTTTGGGACTTACACCAATTACATGAACATCGTGGGATTCAACTCTAAGAAGAAGGGGTTTAGCAACATACCTTCAATTGAGCTTCCGTAAACTTTAAAACTTTCCAGAATTCTTAGCAACTTTGATCTATTTTTATAAATGTAACGAGTTGGACAAAAATTAGGAAAATGGTCATGATTTTAGAAATGTAACGACCGGGCGTCTTGAGCTCTAGTGCGTCGTTCAGCGGTTTGAAGTCATGAGCAGCTTTGTTTCAGGTATTATGACTTGTAGGTGTGGTCGGAATTGAATTTCCGGAAGTCCAGAGTCAAATTGGAAAGAAAACTCTCATTTCAGAAGCCTTAAGTTGGAAGAATCGACTAAGACTGGAATTTGGAGTAAACGGCCTTGGAATCAGGATCTGAAGGTTCCAACAGGTTCATATGATGATTTCGGACTGGGGCGTATGTCCGGATCGGGTTTTGGATAACCCGGCAACGTTTCGGCATATATTGTGGAAACTAGCATTTTAGAAAGAATTTCATAAGTCTGGGTTGAAGTGCATTTCGATGTTATTGATGTCCGTTTGGGATTCCAAATTTTTAAATAGCTCCGTATAGTGATTCTGGAGTTGGGAGCGCGATCAGAAGTGAATTCGGAGGCCCGTAGGTCATTTTGAAGTCATTTGGCTAAAGATAGAATTTGAAGGTTTTTGAGAAGTTTGAGCGAGAGTTTGACTTTTTGATATCGGGGTCGGATTCCTATTCTGAAAGTTTGATCAGACGTGATTTGATAGGTTTCGGCATCGGATATGACTTGTGAATATGACTTGTGTGCAAAATTTGGGGTCAATCGGACGTGATTTGATAGGTTTCGGCATCGGATGTAGAAGTTTGAAATTTCAAAGTTCATAAAGCTTGAATTGGAGTGCGATTCATGATTTCGACGTTGTTTGATGTGATTTGAGAACTCGAGCGAATTCGTATCATGTTTTGGGATAAGAATATTTGGTTAAAGTCCCGAAGGCCTCGGGTGGATTTCAGAAGGTTAATGGAATGAATTTCGTGAATTTCGGACCAAAGAGTTGCTGAAATTTTCTGCAGAAAGCTGTTTTGACAGCAACTAGTGCAATCGTGGAGCTGAATTTAGAAGCTTATATCTCAAAATATATAAGGATTATGAAAATTTTCAAAATATAAAACTTGTATCCCTTGCATTCTAGTTTCCATAAAGTTAAACCATTAATTATTTGGACATTTAATCAGAATTTTATAATCGATTGAAGATGGCTGGTGGAGCAATTTCGACAGAATTTTCTGATGCATGGAGCCGACTTTAGAAGCTCATATCTCGGAATATATAAAGATTTATATGGTGTAAAACCTATCAAATTAACGATCTTCGAGTCCACTTTCTAAAGCTTCAAACTGTTTGTCATTTGGATATTTCTACAAGGAGTTATTGGCGTTTTAACAGAAGGTGTACAGCAAGGGAAAATTGTAATAGGATGTACAACCTGCACTACGCAAGATACAACTCGATGAAGCCTGAGCAGATTGTTTTAAACACGAGTTTTGGCCCATTTCATTCATTTGGTTTGGGCAATTTTTGAGTGCTCAAGGAGGAATTTTCACCAAGCAACACTAGGTAAGTGATTTCTTCCAATTTTTGAGTTAAATATGTGATCTTACATGGATTTAGACATGGAAAATTAGTATAAATTTAGGGTTTTTGGGAAGACCTAGAATTTGAAATTTTGGACTTTTACCATGAATCTGAGCATGAAAATTAGAGTAAATTATATAATTGAGTTAGTAAAGCTATGGGTAGAATTTATCTTCGAGAAATTTCGGAATCGGGGCACGTGGGCCCGAGGGCATTTTGGTCAACTTTTCGAGCGGAGTTGGAATTTATATAATTTGGATTGTTACAAGTATTAGAGTATATTTTCATTGGTTTGTCCGTTATTTGGCTAGTTTTGAGGCGTGGTGCATTGATTTGGGTCTTCAGAATGGCTTGGAAGCCAGTTATGGAACTCCGGAGCGAGGTAAATCTCATTTCTAACCTTGTGAGGGAGAATTTTCCCCATAGGTGAACTAATTTAACATTTTCTACTATTTGTGGGAGCTACGTACACACGAAGTGACGAGATTCCGTGCGTAGCTACTATTATGTTTATGTCCGGGTAGTCTAGGACCCAAAACCATGTTCTGTTTGTCGTACTTGTAATCTTACTGATGAAATTAAAATGTTTTAACCTTATCAAACTTGGCAAATGAATTTCTGGAAGAGATTTAAATACTATTTTCATGATCATTAAAAGTGAAATTGTCATTTACTTGAGTACTTGATTTTCCTGATGTAGTCGGGGTGGATTGTTGGAATGTGCATGACTCTGTGTGACCGCTTCGCAATTTATATTCCGCGAGCGGGGTGATTTCTTCCACTACTCTCATGGGAACGGGCCGTACGCCACGGCAGGTTGATAGATGCATCTATGGTTCGAGCCGTTCGACCCTTCGACAGTGCACAATTTACATTTATGTTGGTTCGGGCCGTTCGACCCTCGGCATTGCTTGCACATGATATTACTGCGTATTTGCCCTGATATTTTACCTAATTACTGCCCTGGAAATTTTATATTGTCAACTGAAATGATGAGGATTTTAAAATGTTAAACGTGAAAGAAGTTGCTATTTATTGTCGCTACTTATTAACTTGCCTATGATATCCATGCTTAGAGTCACCCTTGATTATATTAAATTGACCTCTAGCAAGTGTCAAATTCGACCTCTCGTCACTGCCTCTTCGAGGTTAGGCGGGATACTTATTGAGTACACGTTGTTTTCGTACACATGCTACACTTGCTGTGCATTTTTATTGCACATGTACATTCATAGCTAGTGCCCCTATTTGACGCAGTGATATGGCTGACTTGGAGACTTAGACGAGCTGCACCATCCGGAGACGACCCACAGCCGGCAGAGTCTTCCTCAGATGTATTGTATTTATTTTAAATTTCTTGTCCAGTTTGTATTCCGGTCAAGTATTGTATTACTATGTATAATTCCTAGAAAATTTGCTCATGCACTTGTGACACCGAGTCTTGAAAAATCATGGATTTATTCACTATTCAAATTTGTTAAGATATTATTGTTTACTCAGTGGAAGTTCACTAATTATTATTTAAGAAATGAAAAAGGAATGACTTCCAGAATTTTAAAATAAAGATTTAATTTATTTATTAAGTGTTGGCTTGCCTGACAGTAGGGTCCGGCACCATCACGATCTTAATGGATTTTGGGTCGTGACAACGTGGTATCAGAGAACTAGGTTCCCTTAGGTTTCATGAGTCATGAGCAAGTCTAGTAGAGTCTTCCGGATCGGTACGAAGACGCATGTACTTATCTTCAAGAGGTACAGGGTTGTTAGGAGTACTTCCCTTCTTGATTCCTCATCGTGCGATTCGATTCCTTTGAGGATTATGCCTATGTTCTTCCTACTCAATCTTATACGTCGCGAAGCGCTTGCTATGAAACGTGGATTTTAGGAATTGAAATGGTAATACAGATATGTGCGAGATATTTTCCATGTGTAGCTGGTTGGGGCTGTTGTTGTTGCCCTGCAGAAGAATATTATGTTGTTTCAGTTCGGTTGCCGTGTTTCTGAGAACTTTGAGGCTATGCTCAGATTGTTATGATGCTTACGATTGGTTATCGCGCGGTGTTGATATGATGGTATAATGCTTGCCCATATGTCGGGGTAATGAATGACTTGAAGGGAGGTCTTCTAAGGGTGTAATTTCGAGATTTCAGTATTTCAGTTTCGGCGGAGGAAGGGCAATTGGACTGAATGTTCAAGTCTGGGGGATAAAATAATAAGACTTAGTGTTATCAAGAGAGGTGGAGTTTTCATCTGTGATATGGTATCGTTGTTTTGATCGAATATAATGTGTTAAGTTTGCCGGTGTTATAGTTCTTCGGTTGCATTGGGTCAGAGTATTATAAAGTAGTATTGAAGAAGCGGTAGTCAGAGATCGTGGTGTGTGGTGGTTCAGAAGTGAATAGTTATTTCCAATGAAGGTAGCTCGAGAAGGATGATCTTCGAAGAGTTTAAAGTCGTGGTGATCTGCTGGTTTAAGAGCTACAGAGAATGATATTGAATTGGGCAGCATACGATGAAGGAAGACATGTGGGAAGTGTCAGGCGACGGCTAAATTTCTAAAAGACCAGGCGTAAGAAAAGGAAGTCAGGTAATTCTTAAAGGAATAAGGTTAACCAAAGTGGGAGTGCGGCAGCATAGTGGTGAATTAGAAGATATTGTAGCGCATTTAGTAGATGTCCATGAAGGATGGACGGACTGGTAAAGTTGGTGAATGAGAACAGGCTTATGATGGGGTATTGATGTTGTAGAGAGTGTGCAGTACTGTGTCGTTGGAAGGTTTCAGTTGGTAATTTCCACATGTGGGTTATCTCTTGTGGGAAGTTAGCGGTCGTGTAGTTGGCAAGTTTCTGCAAGGAATTCTAGTGGTTATTCGGTGGGAGGCCGAATATGTGAATGATGCTAGGGAACTTGAGTATTTAGGGAATGCCAACAGATGAATTTAGAAGGATTTCGGTGGGGTCCAGAGTGGTGCAAGGAGTAGCTTCGGGCTAAGTGGGAGAGTCCCATTGCCTGCAATTGCGTTGCATGACTATCTTCTCATGGTTTTATGGATTATCGGTGTATTGGCAAGTTATTGCAGCTAAGGGAAAAGGAGTAAAACAGTAATTATGCATGGGATTTGATAAATGTGTTTAAAAGTTGGCCATGTTGGACCAGGGTTAGGCTTTGGAAGATTCAGAATTTATGCTTAAGGCATAGGCGAGTTGTTAGGGTAGTGACTCAGTCACGTGCTTCATTGAAAGGGTGTTCGTGTCCTAGAATAGCCTTGGAGTTGATTGTATTCGGGACCAAGTCAGAGTGGGTGACTCTAGATAGCGGTCCTAGCAAACTCGAAGGTTAAGAATGCGGTGTTTAAGGGTTTCAGGCAGCAGTATGATTAAGAATCGAGCTTTTGCAGTATAATTTCTGAGAAAGGGAAAATGGTTGGATTGTTCTATGATATTTTTCAGCTGGAGAGTGAGAGAAGTAAACTCCGGGGTGTAGAAAGATTATCAGAAGGGTGTGAGACGGTTTGTGGGATTGAGATAGCATGGTCTCGTGAGTCAAGGCCACTCAGGATGAGTGAAGATTGAGTTTATTATGAGTTTAATGGGGTTATTGTTGTTTCTGAGGCGATTAAGGATGATTAAAAGAAGATAGATTGGTTAGCCATGGTTGGAATGGAACATGTGCGACAGTGATCCGTTCCTTCAATATTATTAAGTTATGCATGTGGTTTGTGCCGGTGTGTGCGAGGCTTGTCGGCCGCCGTAATGGATTTATTTGGAAGCATTCAAGTATTATGGCTTTTCAGGTGTAGGCGGATCCCGGAAGGATCATGGGGGTATAGACTATTCCCTGAGGATTTGCCTGTTTTGTGATTATGAGAATTTACTCGTGTGTTGTTATGGTTCTCTTGAAATGAGGTGAGAAAAGAAAAAAAAAGGTTTCTATATGAATTGGTGTTTACCCTATTAGTGGTTCAAGAGTTATGATGGAATTCCTGCGTTATCTCATATTGGCATGCAGGTGTAGTAAGCAGTATGTAATTGGAAGTAAGGATCAAGATAGCGGTTCGGTGTTGACAAGGATGTCATGAGCTCGGGTGAGCAAGAAGAAGGGATTAGAATGTCTAGAGTAAGCTGGTGTTGTCTCCAGTGTCACCTGAGATCGGTGTTTCGTGAAAGAGGCTTTGTATCCTGGTCATGGGTTCTTGATGTGTTTTGCAATATTAGTGTGGTCGGTGGTATGGATGAGCAGACGTGTTACCTCGTGGGAAAGGTCGTGGGAGCATGACTACGGGAAGATCGTATGAGTGTGACATGTAGTCATGTAATGGATTGAAGATTTAGAATGAGTATAAGGAAGTGTAATATTGCTTATGTGAGAATTTATGCTTGGGAGGCGTTCAGTTCATTGTGTTGTGGATTGTGGTGTGTTTGTCCCAGCTATGATGGTTGTTCTTGCGTATTATGAGAAGCAGTGGGGTATTATGGACCCAGGTAAGGCTATCAGCCTAGTTTGGTGCGAGCATAATCAGCTTGAAGTGTGTGAATGGGTTTACCACAGGATTGTGGGCTTCATGTGAGGAAGATGTGTTCCTTTCAGTATAGCGCTCCTCAAGGAGGGGTGCTGGAATATAGGAGGTTGTTTTGTCTTTGTTCATTTCATGTAAGGTTATTATTGTGCCGTGTGAGTTGTGAAACGGCTTGAGAA